>APFE030109147.1:0-15261 GCA_000404065.3 Pinus taeda | reverse complement strand
ATATATATAAATTTAAGATATATTATAGGTAAGTGTTTTAAAACTTGTAAAGATGTCTACTACATTTACCAATGCCAATAGGTGTGGTCTATATTGGAATTGGGCATGGAGGATTTTAAAATTTTATTAAATGAATAGACATGATTTCATGTTCAGGGAATATTCTTTGTCTTATACAGCATCTAACAGATGACACCAAAGATCTTTCAATCATTTTGCAGTTTCATATCAATGAATAACAACTTAAATTTAAATAGTATTTCTTTGGTCACCTATTAAGCCAAGCTACTCCATGGTCTTTCACCACTTCCATTCTTCCTTTACTTGTGTTGCAATGTAATACAATCTTGTACCTGCACTACAATGCAATTTTGTCACTAAAATGAAATATACACTTGATAACCTATTTCAAAGAATTCTCCCCACAAACATATCTAGAATTAAATCATCGAGTGAAACATGTAGGATTGCAACCAAATTTGGGTCATTATTCTTGTTTTTTAGCAGATCGGTTCAATTTCGAGCAAAATGCAAAGCCTATACGACAAAAGATTCAACCAGTTAATCCTAAGAAAGCTACAACTATTAAGGCTGAGGTAGAGAAGCTGCTTGGGGAAGGTTTCATCTACCCTGTTCCTTTGACTAAATGAGTTTCAAATCTAGTCCATGTTGATAAAAAGCAAGGAACAATCCGCGTGTGCATCGATTTTAGGGATTTGAATAAAGCTTGTCCTAAAGATAATTTCCCCACTTTGTTTATCAATCAAATCATCGATGAGTGTGCTAGAAATTAGATATTTTCCTTCATGGATGAATTTTCTGGATATAATGAAATTACAATTCGTCTTGAGGATCAACATAGGACAACATTTATTTGCCCCTGAGGTACGTTTCCATACATGAAAATGCCTTTTGGCTTAAAAAATGTAGGGACTACATTTCAATAGGCAATCTCCTATGCTTTCCATGACATGAAACATATAATTGAAGCACACTTGGATGATCTAGCTGCTCATTTCGCAAGAGAGCGGAACATCAAAAGCACCATCTTTTAGTCTTTGAAAGATGTCATTACTACAAAATCCAGTTGAACCCAAAGAAGTGTGTTTCCACGGTTACATTTGATTGGTTATTGGGATTCATCGTGTCTAATGAAGGGATTCATGTAGACCCCTTAAAGGTTGAGGCAATACTTTAGCTGCCTCCCTCGTTGAGTATCCGTCAACTTCAGAGTCTTCAAGAAAAAGCTAAATTTTTAAGGAGATTTATCATAAATTATGCTAAGATCAAAAAAGGGTTTATGCGTTCACTCAAGAAATGAGTCCCATTCATTTGGGATGGCTTTTCTCAATGCTCTTTCGATGCCTTGAAAAAGGCATTGACCTCTACTCCTTTTCTGATTCCACCTAATTATGGCAAATATTTCCTCTTGTATCTTGCAACAACAAAATCAACCATTGGTATGGTTTTGGTTCAGGAAGACAATGCCCTTAAAGATCATGTGATTTATTATCTAAGCCATGGCTTAGTTGTTCCCGAACTTAGGTATTCTCATATGTTTAGAAATGGCAACAAGAAATTCCAATTTAATTTGTCCTTGAATTAAACTAAGAATTAAAATTGAATTCTATTCTCATAGCAACTTGTAAATAGTTAATTAAGTTTAATTAACTTAATTAGCTTAGGAATTTCGAGTTGGAAGTGTTTATGAAGTCATGCATATGTTCTCCCTAAGTTTTAGGGGTCCAATATGAGTTTAAATTGAGTTGGAAACTAGATCACTTAGTTTACTAAGTTAAGTTAAGTTAAATTGGTTCCAAATTGTTTGAGGAACTAATAGAGAGTTAAAAGTCAGTTGGTGCACTAGTGCATCCACAAGTGTCCCTCTACATAATTGAATATTCCCTCATCAGAAACTCATGCATGTCGATTATGAGAAAGACCCAGTTGAGACTAGAGTGATAGACAATGTAATATTAGTTGTATTATTTAATGAAGTGTAAATATCATGCATGCATAAAAGATTGATCCTATGTTTTGATTGCGCAGTTTTGGAAGCATGAATTACCTTTAAATACAGGTTATTCATCCTAGGAATTACGAAAGGGATTAGTGGCTTGGAGAGTTGCTGAATAGGTTAAGGATTTAGCTTGAGCTAGCTTGTGAGCTGAGAGAGTTGAGCATAATTGTGCGTAATTGTTCTAGTGAGAACAAGCTTTGTATCTTCACTCTTATTTATGATATATGTAATACAGATAGTGGGGTTTTGAGTAGTGGCTTTCCGCAGATACATCTAGTTTTATGTGCCATTGATTTATCTTCTTCTCGTTAATATTATTTTCATCGATCTATTGGCTTTCGCTGGTTGAAAGTAGAAGTAGATTCTTGTCCTGTGCTTTAGTACATTGCATGAGCTTGAGAATCTACATGATTTTCTACATGGTATCGGAGCTGTGAAAAATATACTAGAGGAGATTTCAAAGTTTTGAGTTTTTGGGTTACAGGTGAAATTTGAATTTGCAATACATACTTCAGGATCGATAGATGGCGTTCTATGATTTGCGACTTGAGTATGCTTGGAAGGAAGCTCAAATTTTATAGCCTAAAGGGACAAAATGGAGGTTGTGATAGAAGATAATGGCTTGAAGGAATTCATTGATCAAGAAATTCCTAAGCCAACAACATCATATGCACAGAATTTGGCCAAATGGAAGAACTGTGTGGCGAAAGTGAGGTAGATAATCCTTGAGGGAGTTCGAGACCACATTGTCTCGAGCTTCCATGGGAAGGAAACTCTATATGCTATGTGGAAAACATTGTTAGATTTGTATCAGAACAATAATGACCAAAGGAAATTGGCACTAAAGGACAAACTTCAAAAAATAAAAATGGAGAAAGACGAGACGATTCCAAAATACTTGACCAAGTTCACTAAGTGTTGTGATGAACTTGGAAGTGTTGGAATCAAGGTTGCTGAGGATGATATGGTGAGTCTTTCTCTTCTAGGACTCCCAATGAGTTCGAATAGTTATCAAGACTCTGTCAATGGTCGGGAGAAGCTGCTAGATTGGGAATGACTGTGGTCGAATTTGATGCAAGAGGAGATTAGGAGGAACGCTAGGGATGGATATTCATCAAAGATTGATGATGAAGAGAACTATTCCTTAGCGATTAAGGCGAAGAAGGGGAAGGGAAAGCTTCCCATTTGAAATCAGATTCTTATCATGGAGGTAATAAGAAAGATAGGACGCAAGTTAAGTGCTTTCATTGTCATGAACTGTGCCATTTTGCTACAAATTGTCCACTTAAGAAGTATCCTTATTTAAGCTATTAAATCCTAACTACCGAGTGGGATTTCTTTAATGAGACTACATTATATGTATTAAATGTTAAATATATAATAGGGCCTTATTTAGTAGTAATAAGGAATGATGACCTAATCCACATTACATTTAATGACCACCATAATTATCCTACTTATAACTATAATAGGCTTATAAGAACCTGTTATATCCCTAAAGAGGATTCCATTGTTCCATATCCCTTTGAGAAGCATTGCATTCAAAGCTTGTATGCATGATATACATCCATAGCCTAGGCTTCCATTACATGTAATAACTATAACGCTGAAATAATTTAGGAAAATCTACCATGTATAAGTGTTAGCCTCAATTCTAAAGTAGCCAAGAAGCACATTCATAAACTTGAGTGTTTGGAAAATTTAATGGCTTTAAATTGTCAATCATACATTGTCAACCAGGGTACATAAACTGTTGAAGTACAGGCACACAATATGTGCTAGAAGTTATTCGATATGTCATTATGTATCTGTTAGGATCTAAACTTAAGATGCATATGGAGGTGGTGTTTGTTAATTATATTAGAGTTGCAATCCTTAGAGTTGTTAGCTAATTTCTTGGGAGTGATTCTCTATCTAATTAGTTTATGGATGATACGAGAGTGATCCTACTTGTATTAGATTGTTTTGAGATTTTTGGTCTTGAATACTTATGCTGCAATTTCTAATTCACTAAGTGCAAAAATAAATCTATTCTATCAATTGTGAAGAAATATTGTCAGAACTCAATTGTCTAGGAGAAAAATCTCACACTTTTACTTATTCAATTTTCATTCAAACAAGATATTTCAAACAACATATATACTATGAAGTAAACACACTTGAACTATGCTAGATAATAAGCAAATGAAGTAACCATGTTGTACTAGGTATAAAGCAATTCAAATTACATGCTAAACTAGGTATGAAGCAGATGAAAGTACTTATGAAAATAACCATTCATTGGCGAATTCATTATGTTGCATTTTCACACAAAACAGAGTATTCAAGGAATGGAAAGGAATCGAATTGCAATTGATTAAGACCTGTCACTGTTCGTAGGGGCCCTCCACAGATCAGTTCACAATATTCAATCAATGCAATGCATACACACAAAACCAATTCTATTGCTGGCAAACAAAATTCACAAACTGTTTCAAAATTTCATCATCCAGCACGCACCAAATCACAGTGCGACCATATGTTTTATAACGGGTTTCTAGCATAACAACATGAGTAATTTAAGCCTAATATATTTATCTTAGCTAAAATATATCGCTAAATCTTTGATTTGCTATTTCGAAAGAAAATCGATAAGATTTCAATTGAACTCGGATTTTGTTTCGGCGACAATCCTGTAGTTGACTTGGGGTTTGACGATGATCTCTTGCGCTTATCTTAACGAACAATTTCAAGGGGATAAGAAGGGATCCACGAGGAAACCATTCCCTATCCATCTGCATCCTTCGTTGATGACCTGGAGCTTCTGAACCTTGCAAACAATGGAGACAACTACAGAAATCTGGATTAGTCGCGAAAAAGACCAATTCGGTTGCCAATTGCATTCTTTAACAAAAAAATAGGGTATAAATTCAAACACAAATAAGAAGACATATTATTGCATACCTTCATCAAAACCTAGTGGATATGGCTTTATTTAAGTGGTAAATATATAGGAAAAGAGAGGAATATTAGGCAAAAAGGGATGTCATGGTAAGACAATCTTCAGACTCTACATTGAATCCCATGTTCAAGTGCTCATTCTAACTCCCAACTAGTGAGATTCGAGCTTGATAAATGACTGATTATTGTGCTCCAAATTCCCCCTATAGTCACGTGAGTCCAAATACCTAGTATAATTCAAATCCAAAAGATAATTAACATAGCAACATAAGGTTGATTATTGATGTAGAATGAACACTTCCACTACATAATATGCATACTAAAACCTAGTGGTTATAATAGGCTCCAAACTTCCCTTAATAATATTCACTTCATATAGAGTATATTTAGTATGAAAAATCTGTAAATAGTTATTCTCCCAAAAATAACAACTATCCATATACCACTTTTTTCCAGCCTTCTTTAAATCACAGTAACCATTATAAATTGCTTCACATGATTTTACAATTTTTATACTCAATTATCTAAAAATAATAATGTAAATTAGACTTCCAATATTTTAACTGAAAACCATTTTTAATATCTTATAAAATATCTATGGCACTAAGAAAATTAATTATTAATAAAATATAATTTATAACATCAACTTATAATATAAATATCTTAATTACAAATTGAATATATATATATATATATAAACCATAATAATTGGAGATAGACTTGAGAAGGACGATGGCACTGCAGAGGCTGTCTAAAAAGGGTTAGGGATTTTTCAGCTGACGGCGACACGATTGCCCCCTACTCACCCCACCTACCTGCTAGTTGTCGACGTCTGCTCTTTCCTTCGGCTACATCTCCCGCGGCAGTTCCCGTCACCTGTTACATGCTGATCACTTTGTAACAACACTCTTTACCGTCTCCTCCCTGTTTCACTGTATTCCCACCAAATTCCGATACCCTATCTGTGGCGACGGTTACGATGGTCCTGGAGGTAGCTGGCAGAGAGCACCTTGGAACAGTTATGGAACTTGACCTAGTAGACCACTCGGAAGACTTGTTGGAGAATGTCAATATCTGGCACACCCCTCGCTTTGCCGCGAACGAAGTCCTTCCTTTCTGTTGTGACCTGTCGGCTACCATTGTGGGTCTTCCTTCCATTTCTGGACCTTCTTGCTCCACTATTACTTTCTCAGAGCCTCCTCCAATCTGACCATTTCCTTCCTCGTCGTCGTAGTCACCCTCGCCTACCACTTTTTTTTCCGCCTACCTCCACTCAAATTCTGAGGCAGCTAGTTCTCAAACCCCCCTCTCATCCTACCCTGGTGAATCTTCAACCAACCCTCTGAGAGCCCACACCCCGGCCCAGGAAATCCCACAAGTTCCTGTACCTGAGGCACCTCCATCGGGCAGCTATGCAGCGGTACCCCCTTTGTCAGAATTGATTCCTGTGGCCGAACACCCCCGCCCTGAAATCCCTGACCCAAACCCTAACTAGCTAGGGGATAAATCAGAGGATACTGAAGAGCCAACGCAGAGGGGAAAAAAGGAAGTGCTTCAAGGTCCAAACCAAGGATGTCATCCCCATACTTGGGGAGGACATTTAGTGGGGTTACACCATGGATACGACGGACTGGGTTCTGGTAGGAAGAATTCGTGGCTGTAGTTACACAATGGCTAGGCTTAATATGTGGACCTCAGATATATGGGGGCAGTAACTGGCAGACCTCCCAATTGTACAAAACTTTGTTAGAGGATGGTTTGCTCTGTGTTTTTCTAGAGCCAAGCACACAAACTGGGTCCTGTCGTCTTTCTGGCATTTTGAGCATGCTCTAGTTATTTTTCGGTGATGGAACCCTCTTTTTGACCCCGCAAAAGAACAGATAGGAGTCGACCCTATATGGGTTCAGCTACTAGGGTTGCCCCTACAATTCTAGTCAGAGGATATATTTCGTCGCATAGGCAACACTCTGGGAACCTATCTCGATCACGATAGAACATTTCTAGCCTCAGGTATGATGGCATATGCCAAGATTCTCGTTCACCTAGATACTTGGGGCGGTCTTCAGGAGCACATCACCTTACAGTGGAAATCCTTCTCCCGAAAGTAAACCCTAGACTACGAAGGTGTCCCTTTCCGTTGTAGACGTTGTCACAAGGTGGGACACCTGTACAAAGATTGTCTGTTGAATAAGAAGGAAAGGGCAGGATATAGGGGGAAGGATACAATGCAGAAGAAAGCACAAGCTCAGAATAGCCCTTCAAGGGGGGAAGAGGTAGCAAATCTGGCACACGCTGATGCATTACCTGTGCCCACAAAGGAGACTAGAAAGAAGCGGGGAAAGGCACCCATCAGAGCACCCTCTCTACCTCTTACCAGAGCAAGGGAAACTGTTGAAGTTGAGTTCTCTATGGGTATGTCGACTGCAAACTCCTCCTCTGTTTACTCTAATGTATCTCCACACTGCATTGAAACTAGTTATGAACAGTTCAATTCAGTACAGTCTTTCTCTCAAACCTTTAACCGCCCCAAGGCTGTGGATTTCCCCATCAAACCCCCCTCCCCCATCGTCTCCTGCACTCAACCCTCTTTCCTTGATAATCCTCCCCCAAATTCCCAACTACTTGATCCTTCCACTCATTCCAGCCCTCTACCTTTCAGATACCCCACCAGAGCCAGGTTTCGCTCTCAGGCCCTTGACTCTCCGGGTATCGGCCTCATCACCTCTCCCCCTCCTCTAAAATCGACTAGAGGCAAACCCTCCTCCCTATCCAAAGCAAATATACAAGCAGGGGAAGAGATATTTTCAGGAAAACAACATGCCATCGATTGGGTATTTAGAGCAGTGAATACCCAAGACCCCCCTCCTCCATGAAATTTCTCTCCTTCAATTGTAGAGGGTTGGCTAGCCCTACAAAAAAATTAGCCATGAGGATATTGCTCTTAGCAGAACCCATTGATATTCTTTTTCTACAAGAAACCCTAGGTTAGGGTTGTGTCATTACCCACCTCCTGGAATCCTGGTTACCTGGATGGACTTTCCATACCCTCGATGCATCAAGGAGGTCAGGGGGTCTTACGCTTGGGGTAAAAAATCGATCTATCATAATCTGTAATGTGTGGGGGAGTTCGGGCCTCCTAGGAGCTGATATATATTCCTCAGAACTTGATATTGAGCTTAGGATCATAGATATATATGGCCCCTATCACAACAAGGAGGAATTTTGGAGTAGACTCCTAGACTCTCACATTCTTCAAAAGGACAATCTCATCTTGGGGGATCTAAACTTCTCCATCGGCTTTGCAGAATCATGGGGACATAATGCCCAAAGGGATATCCTTTAGATTTTTTCGAGGCCAAACTGGAGGATCATAATCTCATAGATATCCCCTCCCCAAAAATATTGCCCACTTGGAGGAACAACAGACTAGGAGTGAACAATATCTCTAGAAGAATTGATAGATATATCATTAAGGAGCATATGCTAACCTTGGGATAGGGATATAAACAATGGGTGGGCTCTGGAGGAATATCAGACCCTAGGCCAATCTATTTGGAAATCAGAGGAGGTATGAACAAACCTAAAGGTCCTCTCAAATTTAATGCAGCTTGGTTGAGGGACGTTGAATATATCCAACTAGTAACAAATTACTGGAGGAATCATCCCCCAGTGACAGAAAGGACTATATTGGAAGGATTTGCAGAAAAACTAAGAGAACTCAAGAGCCTCTCAAAGAAATGGGCTCATAAGAAGAGAATGCAAGAATACCACACTCTCAAACAAACTGAAGAAGCCAATGAGAAGTATGAAAATGACCATGAAGGGATCTTCTCCTCCCCTAAGCACAAAGAGCAGATAACCTCTCTGCTGGCTAAGAGAAACTAGATTCTGAAGGACAGAGAAGAGAGCTGGAGATTGAGAAGTAGAGCCATATGGGTGGAGGAAGGGGATGCCAATACCAAGTTCTACCATAAATTTGCAAATGGGAAGAAAGTTATCAATATATTTGGCACCTATTAGATGAACAGGGAGAACCGGTGAAAACCTTCCCCCGGCTGGCAGCTATGGCCTCTGCCCAATTCAGGAACATTTATAAGTCACCACCAAATGCCACCCTGGGAGACATAATGAGGAAAGCCCAACTATTCCCAAGGTTTGTAGAAAAATAAGAAAGTGGGGATTTGAAAAAGGAGGTCTCCCTGAGGGAATTGAAGGACACTCTCAAATGGTTTAAACGAGATAAAAGCCCTGGTCTGGATGGCTAGAATGTGAAATTCTACGTGGCCATTTTGATACCCTGGGGGGGGACCTATTACAAGTTATCGAGGAATGCAGAGCCTATGGAAGAATGTATGAGGCCTACAACTCAACCTTTATCACCCTTATTCCCAAATCAGACAACCCCACATCCTTCAATGATTTCCAACCCATATCCTTATGTAACTGTATCTACAAGATCATCTCTAAGATTATAACAAATCGACTCCGGCCAATCTTATCCAACCATATCTCAGCTGAACAATTTGAATTTTTATAGAATAGATAAATACATGAAGCAGTTAGAACGACACAAGAGATTCTACATTCTATCTAGACCCACAAGCTAAAGGGTATTGTCCTGAAAGTTGACCTCTCGAAAGCCTTTGATAAAGTTAATTGGCTATACCTCAGAATGCTCTTAACGCACTTGGGTTTCCCATTTGAATCCATAATATGGATTATGAGTTGTATCACTAATGTATCATACAACGTTCTTGTAAATGGTGTGGCCTCTCCTTTTTTCCACTCTGAAAGAGGCCTCAGGCAAGGATGCCCATTGTCCCCACTCCTCTTCTTACTCATCATGGAAGGTCTCAGATGTTTGATTAAGGAGGACCATAGAAGAGGTAGACTAAGGGGGATCCGTATCACTGAAGGATGCACATTAACACACTTGCTCTTTGTGGACGATGTGCTACTTTTCCTAAATGAGAGTATAGGAGATGTGACTGCACTTCTCAATACATTCACTATATTCATAGCAGCCACTAGCATGTTGGTTACCAATGAAAAATCCTCTATAACGACTATAGGATGCACACCATATGAGGTCCAGTATGCCTTGAGAAGATTCTCCTATAACCTACTGCAGCTGGACAAGGGATTAAAATATTTGGGTTATAGATTAAAACCACATGGTTATAAGAATGCTGATTGCATTTGGCTCATAACCAAACTGGAGAAAAGGCTAAACATATGGTATTTAAAATATTTATCAAGAGCAGGAAGATTGATACTCATAAAAGCAATTTTGGAAGCAACTCCAGTTTATTGGATGTCTTTAGCATGGATTCCTAAAGGAATATTGTCCAGAATCAAAAACCTATGTTGTAGATTCTTGTGGAGAGGGAATCAGCCCAGAAGGATTTTTGCTTGGTCAAATTGGGACTCTTTGGCACTCCCAAAGAAGTGGGGAGGATGGGGTATCAAAAGACTAGACTCTTTCTCCACAACCATGGTGGCCAAACGAGCGTGGCAGCTAGTCACATTGCATAGCCTGTGGACTAAGGTGGCCACATCTAAATACACAACTCCTTTAAATCTTATGGACTAGATTTGACAACATCAGCGGACACAAGCTGGAAAATCGAACATATGGAAAGCAGTCCTACAAGCTATGCCCCTTATCAGGGATGGACTCACATGGCGAATAAAGTCAGGAGAGGTTGTTAAAATAGGGATGGACCCTTGGATTGGATGTGGGAATGCTCACAGACTCCCACAAGAGCTTAGAACATACCTCACTTCTAGAGGGATCTCACACCTTAACCAAATAACAGACAATGACCGCTCTACATTTTTGCAACAAGCTTGGAAATTTGGGAGGACATTACAAATCCCTTGACAATGGCAACACCATTGGAAGGAATACACCGAGGCACTCATGGAATCCCATATCAGGATATAGGAAGGGGAGGATGAGCTTATTTGGGCACATGAAAAGCATGGAAAATACTCACCTAAGGAGGGATACATAACTCTTATGAACTCTTTGAAACCACTGCAGTGTGAACCTTGGTGGAGAAGTATATGGAAACTTAAAGCAACCCCCAGGTCTAGGCTTCTCATGTGGACCATTCTGCGTCACAAAATCCCAACTAGAGAAAATTTGATCAAGAGATCTTTTCATGGACCCTTTTGGTGCGGCCTTTGCAAAGCTGACAATAAACTGGGAATCATCTCTTTCTTACTTGCCCATGCACAAAGGAGCTTTGGAATACTATTCATTCTCATATACCTTCGCTCCCTAGGTTGTAGGGAACAACTGTTTAGGAAGCCTGGGAGGGATGGTAGTCCACTGTATCCTCCGAAAGAACAAAAAACATCCCTTTACTTACTTGCTGGGCCATTTGGATTTTCCGAAACAGAATCATCTTTCAAAATTCTCCCCTCCACTGGTCGGCCATCACTGCACAAATCCTAGCAGACTACCAACAGATTCCAGAGGAGGAAACAAATCCCAATCCTAAGCATATCATCCCCGAGAGCATAAACCAATCCCACCCTTGGGCATACTTTGATGGCTCAGCTCAAGACATTGGATGTGGGGGAGAAGCTGTCCTCCATGTTACAACAAATCATATTAGAAAATCCAAATGGGTTTGGGCAGAGGGACGAACAATTTTGCTGAGCTGTTAGCAGAAAATACACCATTCACTTTGCTTTGGAAAGATAGTGCAGAAACTTACAACTATTTGGAGATTCAAAAACTATATGCAATTGGATAAACAAAGTTACAAATTGTCATGCTTTTTCTTTGAGACACATCATGGAAGAAATTTTTAGACTCATAATTTTTTTTGACACATTTACTTGTCAACATATATATAGGGAGCAGAACACAGCTATCGATCTACTATCTAAGGAAGCAGTGCACATGCCTATAGGAACTTGGAGCATACTGGAGCAAATTGATGGAACCTTCCATCAGTATTATCATAGACCTTTTATAGAAATATCAGGTTAGTAAAGCTCAATGGGAGCTGGACATAAATTTTTGCTATATATTTTTTGTTGTCTTTATATAAATACTATATGAAGTTTTTTATCAAGCCGTTTCTACACATGACAATTATTTTTTGATACTCTCTACATAGAGTAAGTACATAAAGCATTTTGAAAATCATAGCTCAGAGCAATGTCTCCTGTGTGGAGTACTCATCTCTCTATTTTGAATACTCAACAGGATAGGCTTCTAGCCCATAGTACAGTATATGCCACTAGCATTTGCAAAATGTAATTTTCCTCATTAATGAAAATTACGACTTTTTCCAAGATATATATATAGTATATATATATATATATATATATATATATATATATATAATATAATATATATATATAACATTAAATTTATAATACAAATCTCTTAATTCAAAATGTGAATAAATAAAATTATATATATGTAACCTACATGACCATGGGATTATATTATATTAAAATGAGAGGGGAAAATGTCATTACTCTTCCTTTTCATTGTTACGGCACAAAGACAAAATGCCAATATTCTTTCTTTTGATTATCTTAAACTAGGACAAAATGTCAAAATTCTTTTCATGGATAGTCATGATATAAAGGAAAAACGGTAGAAAATTAATGATTAATAAAAGCATAAAATATAAGGGAAATTTTTTTGAAAGTTAATAAAAATATATTATAATATTTTTTTATAATTTTAAAATTAAAAATTAGTTAAAATATAAAATCACTTAAAAAATGTAAAATAAAATTTATATTTTTTAATTTTATTTTGATAAAGGAATGTGAATAAGTGTAAGTTTATCTATTATATATTTTGTAGTTTTTTTAGATATATTTTTCGTGGAATTTGTTTAGAATTTAGTCGAGATTTATTGGAATCACATGTTTGAATTGTGAACTCTTTGCAATTTCAATATCTTAAAAGTGATCACAATGTTCTTGAAGACAAATATCATCACTCGCTTTGGAATGCTAGCCATAAGTCATGCTACTTCATATTTTAGTTTCCATATAATTTATCTAGATATGTGATCAAGAAAATTAAAGAAGGGAAACAATCTTCTTGTGTGTTTCTTTTCAAGCCACCAACAAAGCCCCTCTTGTCTGATGATTTTATGAGTAACATTGATGAGTTACCCTATGGTTACATTAAGAAATATTGCTACGTCAACCCCATCCACCTCTTAAATGAAGAAGGTTGTAGCAATACAAGTAAACCTTGACATGCCATTGGTATTTCCTCACTTGATCATAATCCTACCTCATTTTTTGTCCAAATGGTGAAGGAAGTTGCGACATATGTCTACTCAAGGTTTGATGTTACATTATTTTGGTTTGTGAACAAACACATAGATATACTTTATGGTATGGTTGAGATTATTAAATGGTTATGTTAGGTTTATGGTTTTACTGAGCATGTTATTTATCCTATGTTAAATTAGGGTAGGATGAATAAACTCTTTAGCATTGGCATTATATTTACTTGTGTGTTTCATTTTATTTGAATTTATAAATTTATTTTATTTGAATAAAAGGAAAATTATGCTCACATCATATGAAATTCTCTAAAAGATGGTTTTTATGCTTCATTTATTTCCTTCATGCATGAATTTACTGTGTATATGATTCATTTATTTCCTTCACACATGAATTTACTTCTCTCAAGGAAGGGATAAGGAACTTGTGTCGTTATCTCTCCTTTGCATTTAATATCCATTTGGTGAGAATGTTTCAAGTTTATAGGCTTTTAGAGATTCTAGAGTTCTCATGCAATCTTAAGATGAGCACATGTCCCCTAGGTTGAGCCATCTATTACACCTTGGATCCTTTGCAGTGCACCCTACATTTTCTTTCACAAGATGTGATCATGTTGATATCTGTAAAGTGTGATGATTTCTATGTATATGGGCTTGTGGGATGAGTTGATGTACAAGTGTTGGCTAGCGGTGGCTTGGATCCCCTATGGTGGATGGACATGGAAAGTCCTTTTAGACTCCATTCTCAAGGTGCTTGGTTTTATTTCTTTGGTTGACTATCCCTTGGTGGTGATAATTCTCATCATGTTGGGCATTGATGTCCTAGGTAAGTATTTGAGCATCTTGGGATGTATCTATTAGGGCACACGATTTACATTAGCCCTAATTACTCACTTATTGCTATGTAAAAGGTGATTAAGCTTCACAAAGGTTGTCACACCCATGGTTTAGCACACCTATGTTCCCCACATCAACCCTCTCTTTTGTTATGTATTTTCCACACTATGGCCATAATCCCTTATAGATGATTCTGCTCGTGCTCATCTAGTTACACACTTCCCAAAGTAGTCTCACTATTTTCAAGGAATATCACAATTTTTGAGGCAGCGGTCACACTTTTTGAGGCACATATGTGCTAGTTACATCCACATGGTTTGCTAGCTTTTCGCAAACGTATAAATTATGAATACATTTCGCTCACGTAATAGGTCGCTATTTTTTCGGAATTGCAGAAATTATTAAAAAAAAATGTAAAAATTATAAAATAAAACATTTCAATTTCAAAACATTTAAATAGTATACCGTATATAATTTAAAACATTTCAATTTCAAAACATTTAAATAGTATACCGTATATAATTTAAAACATTTAAAACATTTCAAATAGTATACCATTTGAGTGGGCCTGATGTTTAAGAGTATGGTTTTTTTAAGAGGTCACATGTTCAAAATTGAAGCTAGGGTATGTATGCCTCTATAGACTTAGTTGTGATTTTAAAATTGGATAATAATAACTATTTTACATTTCAAACTTTTTTGGGGTATATTTTACACTGAAATTTATCTTCTGGGTTTTGAATAATGACTTCACAATACTTTTTTGGCAATGGCCTGTATAGGTAAAGATGCTACAATTGGATTATCACACCGAAACTCTAGGGGCTCCTGCAGTGTTCCCAATGATCCAGATCTGATTTGGTCTAGAATCGTGAATTTCTTTGTGAGGATCGATCTAATTTGGTCAAGGTGGGTAAGGAAAAATAACCAAAATGAAGACCTCTGTTGATCGATGGGAAGGCATAGATCTAGATAGCATTGACTGGTCACTCCTGCTGAGGGAGGCTTAAAATCTTTTTACTATATAAATGGATCAGCAGCTCCTACAATTATGAACTCCAGGTCATTGAAGCTCCATTACATATTGCTCACATGGCAGCCTCTATGGACTCAACAGATCAACTCATCAGTTGAATATGCAACAATCCATGAAGTCCAACTTTACGAGATGATACTCTCTGCTGCCAA
>APFE030109145.1:1056-16015 GCA_000404065.3 Pinus taeda | reverse complement strand
AGAGAAGGATTGCTCTTAATTGTCTTGTTTGTCACTAGAAAGTCTTAGGCTTCTAGGGAGGTTGGTTTTGTCTGCAAGATTAACTCTTTCCGCATGACAGCTACGCACTGTAGTGATTGAATCATCATGTTACAATTCAACATTGTGACTTCGTGCAACTGGTTTTTCCAGGATTCTATTTCTTCATTCGAGTCCAAAGTACATGAACTATCACACTCCCATGAAATTCTTCCATCTTCAGTCATGTTCACCCTATCCTGGTCTCGTGCCATTATCTGATAAATGCAATCTAGCTCATCATTGTTGTCATCTTGGCGCATAGGTTCAGTGTAGTGCACTCCTTCAGCTGGGTCCAGCCTGACTACTACGCGAAGGGAATTTTTCTTGAAAATCATTTTCCGCTTATTTAGGTTGATGACTCCATTCATATTCATGGCCCAGTCTATCCCTAACAATGTGGGGTAAGGGTTACTATCATCCACAATCTCTATGACCTCAATTTCTGTCTACATGATCGCACCTTCGATATCCACTGTTACCCCTTACAATCCTCCCCTGGGAAAAACCTTTTGCCGATTGGCCATGCGTAATTGAATAGGATACCATTGTAATATGGGCCTGCCCATGTGTTCCCAAGTCTACTTTGGTAACACGTTCACATCCGAACCCATGTCTAGGATTAATTGGTCCATCTCATATTCACTAATTTGCACCATCAACCTCATTCCCGTCCCAGTGTGAAAAGCATGTTTCCCCATCTTTTGAACTACGCGCAGTTCACCAGGTCTTGCGCACCTAGCGATCAACTCTTGTAGTCCTTTAATTGCCTTATTGTCATGTAGCAGCTTCATGCATGTCTCTAATAAGGTTGTAAGATTAGAAGGATCCATTCCCGGCTATGGTTGATCCTTAAAACCTGAAGTAGAGGCCTCCCTGAAGTTCTTCTTATCTTCCATAAAAGTTTCTCTTGTGCGCTCCAAGTCAAACTTAGGTTACTTTGTAGGAGCCTTGCGTACCCAAGTATCTTCTTCAGGTTGCTTCCCCTTATCTTCCCCTATGGTTGTGCCACTTCTGAGAATCATGTTCATGTTGGTGTCTTATTTGCGTGGTTCTGACCTCATCATTTGGATATTTTGAGTTGGAGTAGGCTATAGTAACCCTTTTTCATGAATTTTCTTGATCATCGTCAGACAATCTACCATTTCACGATCAAACTACTCACAATACGGACAAGATATTCTCATCAGGTTGGTACAATCATGGACGTATTTCCCTAGTCCTCCGCAATTGTAATAGATTAGCTGTCTGCACCCTCATCTAGGTCCCATTCCTCGCCCTCGTCCGCGTCCTTGGAATCCACCGCGGGCCATTGTTGCAGCTAGATTGAGGCCTTGCGTTTCTATCTGCATTTGATAGGCTGGAGTCCTATCAATCATTAGCTCATAGCTCTGATATGTCCTCTCATTGTGGCCTATTAACCTACAGAAAGTGCAAAATAGCTACTGCAGAGTCTGCATATACTTATGCAATAGGTGACACTTTTCCATTGCATGCTTTCCTCCCACCTGAAAAATTGCACACTAGAGTGTGGGTACTGCACTTGGCCTTGCCTATGCCTCTGGTCTCAATGGCATTGGTTACCCTCCTGCCAAATAGGTCACCAATACTAGACATTGATCCTTATCGTGACCTTGGCCTTTCCACTTTATACACCACACTTCTTCGCGTGCCTCTAGCCGGGGCGCCCTATCCTGCTTCAAACGTTGCATCTCTAAGCATAGGTTTTGTAGTTGCACATGGATTTTTTGTACTCCCAACCTCAGATCTTGTATCAGCATTTCATGAAACCTCATAGCAATTTATAAGGCTTCTGCCTGGGTTGAGAGCTTCTGATGTGATAGCACCATCCTCAGGTGTGGTGTCAAAGATGCCACAAACCACGCACAGTACTGCACATCTGTCAGTGTCATATTAGCCTTGCAGATCATAAATTTTAGTCTCTAATCCAAATCCCAAGGGGTTTCACCTAGAAGCATTGTGATCTCCTTGAATCTGATGATCTACTGCATCTATGATTTTGGCCAGCTAAATTCTCCGTTCAATGTAATCTGGATCTTCACTATTCCAGCATTTAGGTGATCATTCGAGTGCTTGATATACCATGTCAGCACACGATCCTGCACTACACTTACCAATGTGGCCTTTTTAATGTTATCATCCGTAACTCTGTGTGCTTCCCACACTGATTTTACTACAAACCAAAACTGATTTGGATCTTCGTTCCCTACTCCTCTGAACACAGGAAACTTGATCGTGCTCGCCATGCTAAACTGTTGGTTTGGTGGAGGTGGTGTGGGTGAAGATGGGGGTGAAGGAGGTGACACGAGTGGTGGTGTTAACAGAGATGATAGTTACGGAATGCGTTGCCTTATCAAACTGGCCATGGTCCTTAGAGAAACCCAAGCGTGCTCTTCCTCGCCCGCTCGCGGAGGCAAAATTAAAGGACTGTTTCCCAACCCTTTGATACCTTTGTAGGCCTTTCTGCTCCACGTTGTTCCACTCATTAATGGATTCGCATTACCCTTTTTTCACATAACAACATCTTAATGTAGGTATTCAATGATTTGATGTACTTACCTTGCTATCCCTTGAGGAAGAGTCTTTCCTCTTTGCTATAGCTGACAGTTGTGTCTATCACAAATTTAGTGATCAAACCTCCTATTCTCTGACCCAGCCAATGATCTACGGTCCATGCGACCTTATCTTCAGATGTCTCTAGCTTGTGCACCAACTCTGGAGTCCACACTATGG
Organism: Pinus taeda; assembly: GCA_000404065.3. Taxonomy (NCBI): domain Eukaryota; kingdom Viridiplantae; phylum Streptophyta; class Pinopsida; order Pinales; family Pinaceae; genus Pinus; species Pinus taeda. Next base: position 13,204 of record APFE030109145.1, on the reverse strand, counting down.
GTTGATCAAGCTTGCACCTTCCCTGGCTTTCTGCTAGCCTTGTGACCTAATCATACAACTCTGAAGAGAAAGATGCAAATAAGATCTCGTGAATTTCTGTATATACATAGCGATCCAACCGCCTCTTCTCAGATATCTACGGAGTTTTGTTTCCTATACCATGAACTTGTGAAGCTTCTAATCCAACCAATTTTCAATTTCCTTATTTGTAGGGTTCCATTGTTCCGACATCAGACATCCCTTAGGCAAATCTAAGTCTCGGAAATGGAACCATTTGTTAGCTTGATGGGGCCTGACCCAGGTTTAGCAATGTTTAGCCAAACAAATCCCAACACTACCGACCCTTTCGGCAACAGTCTACAAAGCGCTAACTGAGGTCTCACCTGAGGTAGTATGGGAGGGTGCTGGAACATGGTTTCCACACCCTATGGATGTCTTGATGAGGTCTGGAAGGTTCGTGAATCGATCCCTCGCACTACACTACTTCCGGACAGCCATCTGTTCAGAGCAACTACCTTCGCATGGCTTGAACGACGAGCGTGAATGCTCTTTACCCTTTCTGTGCTAAGTATTATTATAGATCCTGAATTAATTTAAGTAGGCACAATACTTTTAGTTACCAGTTAACTTAAAAAAATATGCATGTAATCATAAACGGTAAATAGACGCATAAACAAAAACAGAGCAACAGATATGCGATAGTCCAAAACCAACTTATCTTTATTACTACTTTTTCTAGTTACAATCCACTTTCTACACTGCACAAACAGTTGCAGGGATCTGCACACACAGTTGCAGACTCTACTAGGCATCTGTGCACTCACCTGCAAAGCCTCTTCTACTACTATGATCCATGACTCCGACTTACAAACTTAGAAAAACCGTTACTTTCATAAACCCATATACATCTGATCTCTATGTCCAAAGGCTGCCTTTTACACTTAAAGTCTCATTCTTATTTATACATTCCCATGGTCCATGGAACATGGGTAGGCCAACACATTCTATATTAATTTACAATATTTTAGGGTGGACAACCCTTTGACTTGACTCATTGCCATCCACACTCCTCGCACTTCTCGGAGCTTTTACAATACCATTACCCAAAATTGTGGGCTTTAGGTTCCAAAACCGTTACGCGGGGGATCTACTGCCCAACTCAGGCTTTATGGAGCCTTTGTCAAACCATACAGGTTCCAAAATTTGTGCCAATGAGAATTTTTGCCCTTGAATTTATTAGAGAAAGCTTGAATGTAGATCAAGTTTATTATTTTCTTATGAAGAAAGGCTATTTCTTTAAATTTCCGAAAGCAGTAGGACGCTTCATTGTGAACACCAAACAAGTTGCCCAAGAGGTCGATAAATTATTGAATGACATGTGTCTTCTATAGGTGATTGAGTGGGCTTATGGCCCTCATCAAATTATTTCAAAGAGGAGTTCAGAGAATGGATATTCAACCTTTGTGCATAATAGTAGACCAGAAATAGAGAAATTGGAAAATGGACGCTTGCAGAACACCCAGGGGACAGAGATAGAAACCCCTAGCATTATAGAAAACGGTGTCAAGAGGGATGGAGAAGATGTTATTGATTTGGATGAAGAAGAATCTGAAGAAGCAAAAATGACTAAACTTCTGGATGCAATGTCTTCAGCACAACCTCATTTAGTAATTCAATTACAAGAAACAGAGGTTTCACCAACTTCTCCATCTTCCAGAGAACCTGTTCATGATCAGGTTCCCTTAATTAAAAGTATGTTTTCTCAAATAGCTGAGAGAAACCAGAAAGTGAAGTTAAATATGGAGGCTCAAGTTGAGTCTCAAGTTGTTCCTAAACAAACCATATTGTTATTTACTATGGATTTGGGGAAAAGTCAACTTAAAATTGCTTTCTCTTATCCTACTGAAATGTCAGTTGGGTCCACCAGTAATTTCAAAATTGTTAGCTTGACTGTTGATACTCACAAGCTTCCAATGCTTGACAAGATCAATTTGGACATGCAAACTGGGCAATTGATTGTAAATTATTTACATAAAACCAATGTAGCTAATATTATGGTAAAGAAAATGTTCAATAAAGTAATTCAGCAATTGAAGTTGGAGAAAGCCAAGTCCATGGCTCTCAATGCCCAAGTAGATGAACTAAAGAAGATTATTGTAAAAATAGGTGACAACCCTGATGATCAACCTGCAATTTAGAAATTGTTGCAATCTGCTAAGTCAGAGATTGGGGTTTTAAAGAAGAAATTGAATCTTCCTACAGGTGAGCATCCCATTGTAACAGGGATAGCTGAAGTGGAAAATGAAAAGGAAAATCTCTTACAGGATGTATTGCAAAAAACTGAAGAAGTTTCTTTACTTAAAGAATATTTGGATAAGCTACAACAAAAAGTAAATACTCATGTTTGTAAAATAGTAATGCTAGCCATTACAGAGGATCCAACAACGCAAGTATTGTAGTTGGGAACAAAGCTTAAAATGGATGAGCATGATGTGAAGAAAGCACAAAGGGATTTCGAAACAACCTACAAGTTATTGAATTTAAGTGAAGAAGAATAAAGAATGGAGAAGGAAAATGCGAAAAAATATAGGGAAGATCTTCTAAGGGCTGAAGATGAAATTAAAAGGCTGAAGGAAAAAATAAAGGGCAATTTGTCCTTAATTCAAGCCAGGGATATTTTATGGGATGAAATCATTGAAATTATCAGGGGTGTCTGGGAGTTCCTTGTTATTATATCTGAGGAGAAAACAATTTTCCAAGATATGGAAGGTGTAGTTATGCAAAATAAGCAAAAATATTTACATATATCAAAGTTTGCAAAGAGAATGATAGATTTTATTAATTCTAAATCTACTTCAGAACTAAAGGACCGTGACATGCCAGATAAAACATTATGTGCAATAGATTTTAACAAGATGATTGTCAAAAATATTTACAGAAATACTACTGAGAATAAGATAATTGAGATGAAGGAAGCAGTTTCCAAGTTTAACATCCTGTTTGATAAAAGGGTTACAACTAGACTTCCATCTTAACGGGATCTACTAGGAAACTTGTTGCCATGGAAGACATATGAGACTTTGATAGTTGAGGCAAAAAGAAAAGTTGATAATAGTCATGAAATGACAACAATATTGAAGGGAGCCACTATTGTGAATTACCTTAATAAAGATTTTAAGCTTCTATAGATGGTGAAGACTCTGTTTACGAATAAGCCTACTTATAGTAGGATTATAGCTTGTAGGATAGCTCTTGACAAATTGGAAGAAGCACCAAAGTCAAATGTACCATTGTGGAGAAAATGCAAGGAATGGATGATGAATCAGAAGAAAGATACACTAGCTAGACCACCTACTCAAGGCACAGATTAAACAACAATCACCAATCACACTTTAATTTCTTTTACTTTATGTTATCATATTTCCTGAGAAAAATGAGGTGCCTTTTACCCTCTAATGTAATGTTTTGTAATGACTTTTACTTTAGAAATTTATAAAGTATTTAAGTAGTTTGACAGTGTTGGTAGTTACCAACTGTCTTGTGATGTATAAAAAGAGGGAAAATTATAGAAGAAGGGTCCAAATTTTGAAGAATCTAAAGACTATACTATTTTTTACTTTATATACTGATGATTAATGAAAGAATCAAGAGTTTTACGTACAATGTTGGTATGATTTTGTAATTTCTTTGTTGTGTGTCATTATGTTTCCTCTTCGCTTTAAATAAGGTAATGAAGTTGCAAGTCTTTATTTGCTTATGTGAATAAAGTTAAAATTCCTTAAAAGAGCGCTCACATATTTAAAACTCCTTTCTCTATATTTCTTCCAAGTTATAGATAATAGTTTTTGTCAAACACATCATATTGTCTTTATTTTCTCAAAATATTCTTTAGACAACATTTATATTCAGCATCACATGGCATCCTGAGATTTTCATATCAGCTAAATATCAAGGGTTTAAGGTCAGGTCCTTCAAATCCTTCAAATGAAGATACATTATACAAATAAGTGACATGCATAATAAAATTTAATGTCTTAAGCAAAATTTCTCCACAACCTAGAAATTGGTTTCTTAAGGGACAACATTAATTAGCGCCGTTTCCGAGGATCGAAGGCAAGCACGATTTTCCCTAGGTTTTTAATATTTTCCTCTGGTTGTTCAGTGAGGAGGAAATATTTGGTTGCATTTAATAAGAATAACAAATATGGCTTCAAAATGGCCTCATACGAGGTTAGATACCTCACAAAAAAAATATCAAGCCCTCTCGAACCATGAGAGATTAGTTTCCAAGAGGGTTGGAAGGCCAAAAACTCCATTTACACCAAATCCTACACTATCTGCACCTGGTAACAGTTCTGCAGATCTTTCATCCAAACATTCACCTTTTCTTCATCAAGAATTACCTTTAACATCCAATTTATTTCAAGAACCCAACTGCCAAGAACTATCTTTAAAGTCTGTTTCTTTTTCAATATTTAAAATTATATTTGCTATAGTTATTCAACCTGAACCTATATCTACATTACCCCCTTTTCATACTCCATTTACCCCTCAGACAGGTTCTACATATGCTAGTACTCAAGGTTCAGCAAGTTCAGGCGTAAACATTGCAGCACCTACATTCTTGTTGAATAGGTATGTAGCTATTCAGTTGCCTCAACAATTCAATCCATTGCCTCAAGAATACCTAAAAATTCTTCCTCGTTTATCAAGGGAAGATGAACAAATAGAAGAGAAGCATATAGCAGTGTTTTGTAATTTTGCAGAAAATCTCAATGTTGAACAACTGGATGTTGTTTTAAGACTTTTTGTGCAATCCTTAGATGGTGAGGTAAGAAAGTAGTTTAAAGGGCTTGCTAATAATTCTATTACTACATGAGAGGAGATGGAGTGCTAGTTCACCCAGAGATGGGGAGAGAAGTGAGATCATGGGTATTCAGTTACAGAGTTCAATTCTATTAAAAGAAAATATGATGAAAGCATTTTTGAGTTCATCAGAAGGTTTAATAAACTTTACAATAGCCTTCCAGTGGAGATCAAGCCCCCTCCTACTGGTGCAAAAATGACTTTTGCAGGGGCAATTGAATCAAATTTTGGGTTTAAATTAAGGGAGAGAAGATCCACAACCATTGATTAGATTCAAACTAATGCTCTAGAAATAGAAGCAAATATAGTGGCCGCAGGCAAAGTACCAGAGGCACGGCCTACCCAAGATAAGGGAAAGGAAAAAGACGAATCCTCTCAAAGTCAAACATTAGAGGATATGAACAAGGTGATTAAAAAATTGTCTAGCAAATTGATTAAGTTGGAATTCGAGAGTAAAAAATCTCAAAGGCAAGCACAAAAAAATAGACACCTTAATCCCCAATATAGAAGACAACCTCTGTAGATTTTGCAGAAGGAAGGAAAAGACCAAGATCAGGTTCAAACACCTCTTTACCTAGAGCCAAATCCTGGTGAAGTATCAGAAGAGAAGTTTAAAGATCATGATGATCATATTTCCACATTGTATGCAGGAGATGAAGATGAACTAGGTGTTGAAGGAGAAGAATATACTGAAACAAATGCCACTTATGATGAGAATGAAATTGATGAATACTGGAAGAAATTTACTAATTTTGTGCAGGCATAATTGCATAAGAAATATGACTAGAGATCAAGAAAAAGATCTAGAGTTCAAGAAAATGAAGGTGAGCAACAAGTTCCTGCTTCCTTACTAAAGGTGACTCCACAAGAAGAAAAACTTGAAAAACAGTTAAATAAAGGAAAGCAACAATAGAGTACAAATAGAAAAACTTAGATACATCAAGGTGAAACTTCCCAAGATAACACTGATAAAATTCCTTTAGAAAAAATTGTTTCCATTCTATAAGAGATTCCTATTATGAGGAAAATTGAAGAAGAAATAGAAAAAAATAACAAACAAGTCCATGCATTTAGTCTCACTAAATAATTGGAAAAAATTAGAATCCATTTATCTCTCACAGAGTTGGTCAAGGCACCAGTTTATAAATGGGAGATTGCTGAGTTTATCAACTTGTCCCAGAATGTGAATATAAATGACACTGTGAGTCTACAAGAAGATAAAACAGCAGTTGCTTTTGGCCCACATGTTGAGGAGGTAGATTCTTCAACACCTCCTTTCTATATTTCTTTATTGATTCATGACTTCCTCTTGCATAATTGTATGCTTGATTCTGGAGCTTCACACAACCTTATGCCACTATCAGTAATGAAAAAGTTGAATTTACAAGTTACTAAGCCTTACAGAGACCTATATTCTTTTGATTCAAATAAATTCAAGTGTCTCGGTGTCATTAAGGATATGGTGGTGTCATTAGACCAGATCCTAGCTAGAAGCTTAGTAATGGATGTAGTAGTAGTAGTCGGAATTTTATTGCTATGTCTGACAGAAGATGAATCTATAGAGACAATTAAAAATTAGCATGAAAGGTTATGTGGTGGGCATTACAATTGGAAGATTACTGCACACAAAATTCTCTCGGTAGGATTTTATTGGGCCACCTTATTTGGTGATATATATAAGTTTGTCAGAAGTTGTCATCTTTTTGCTGAGAAAAGGAGGTTATCTCCATTGCCATTGATCCTAGTCTTCATAGAAGAACCATTTAGACATTGTTGACTAGATTTCGTTGAAGAAATTAATCCAACTTTGAGGGGACATCACAAATGGGTTCTTATAGCCAATGATTATTTCACCAAGTGGGTAGACGCTATACCTACTATAAGGGAAAATGACCAAGTGGTGATGATGTTTTTAGAGGAAAACATTTTCAGCAGATTTAGGTGCCCTGTCAAAATCATAACTAATAATGCTCAAGTGTTAAGTTCAATTAAGTTTGTTGCTTTTTGTCAGAAATATAATTTCATTTTATCTCATTCAACAGCTTATCATCCTCAGGGGAATGGATTGGCTGAATCCACTAACAAAACATTGATGGAAATTCTTAAAAAAAATTACTGTAGAGAATCAGAAAGACTGGGATTCAAAATTAAAGTTTGCTTGTTGGGCTGTCCGAGTGACTAAAAAAAGGTCTATAGGAAAATAATCTTTTGATTTAGTGTATGGAACTCAAGCTTTGTTTCCTAGTCATCTTGTGAAGCCTGCGATTGCAATGATTCAGGAGGAAAAAGAAGAACCCAATTCTCTAATAAGAAGGATGCATAAGGTAGTGGAGTTGAATGAAAGCAGAGACAAGGTAAGAGATAATTTGATTATGTATCAATACAAAATGAAGGTTATTTTTGACAGAAAAGCTAAAGAAATTGATTTTAAAGTTGGAGACCTAGTGTTAAGGTGGGATACTAGGAGAGAGGATAAAGTCAAACATGGGAAGTTTGATCCTCTCTGGTATGGCCCATTTAGGATTATAGAAGTAAGGGAAAATAATACATTCTTCCTGGAGAATATTGATGGTGAAACTTTACAGCTGCTTGTCAATCGGCAGTACCTCAAACATTATTTCCAATTCTGAATCACAAATACCTTTTCATTGTAGATACTAGAGTGAATTCATTGTATAGATTCCATAGAATTAAATTTGGCAAAGCAATATATGACTCCATGCCTGAGGTGAAGGCACTAATTTGCGATTCTTAGTTCTTATATGGTAAAAGCACTAATTTCATTTTTAATATTATCACAAAATAAAACTAAAAACTAAAAAATCAAATATTATGTTTAAAAAAAATACTCAAAAGAGAATTTGAAAATCTGAAGTAGTGATTTAATTTATACTATTGATGACATTCAAAGCAATATAGGTGGGCTCAACCCATATGCTAGAATTTGAGCAATTTTATCAACTATGATCAGACGATGGCTTAAGAGGTGGGAAAAGCGCTCTGCGAGGGAACAACGAGCACGAGCTATAAATCAGGCTCAACCCCTATAGTTGACCATGACATCGATATGGTTGACTAAGATTTGTGACCTATGATCATTGCGGGGGTTCAAGCCTGATGAACCTCCCATACACTCCCTACCCTTGTAGTGGGCCACCCACGCTATTTCACTCCACCTCATCTCCTCCACGTCATCTGCCATTCTCATTTATTACCATCCACCTCACCCACCATACCCCGTCACCTCATCTGCCACTCCATTAATTCGTTACATTAATTACATGTATCCCTCCATTTTTCTTACCATATATATAAAATAAAATTAAAAACCCTGTTGCATTAGTCATTTTCTTTCAGTACTGAGCAACCTCACCTCTAGTTCAACATTCCGAGTTAGCAAGTGTCACCAACAAGTTTCACCAGCAACTTTCATCTATAGACACCACAACCAAACAAGTAAGTTCTTCCTTAGTCATCCATACCCCATTAATGGATGTTGAACATGACATTTCTGATACCCTCTGCACAATTAAGCACCTTTCGCTGTACCAAGAAGTCACTCTGAACCATAAAAAGTCCCCTATATTCATGGCAATGGTTAGGTTAGGTGTTTTAGTAGCTTTTGTCCCAAGGACCCATTTGTTCCCTGAGTTCATTCAATCGTTAGCCTCAACAATGTACCCCAAGAAGTGTTTTGTAATGAATTAGTCTGGGGAGAGTGTTTTCCAAGTAACCTCTCAATTAATACACCAAGCTTTGAATTATGCTATATCTGGAACTTACACCACCTTTACTAAAGAGTATTTGGTCTCATATTATGAACCTGTCACCCCAAGAGTTTTCTCATGTTACCTCATTCCTAGCTCCTAAATTTGGACAATTCTCTCTAGATGGAAAATTGTTCTCTTTAGACATTTTTGCAGTTGATATAAGACCTATCTTGCAAGTAATTTCTAAGATTCTGGGAAAGGAAGACTCCACGCAGGTTGATAAAGCTGTGCTGGGATTTTTCTCTTTAATGATGAAACTAAAAGTAGCACTAGATATTCCAACATTCTAGGTAGATACTATCAATATCCAATTCATGAATTTTCCTCTTACTGGGTCCTTTAAGTTCCCTTAAGTTCTTACTTATTTATTGTTGTACCAGAATGTTGAACATTTTATAGGTTTGGGACTAAATATTGTTGACATAAATAAAAAGAAGAAGTCATTGGTATTTTGGACAAACTTGATAAGGGGCGATCCAGGAGATGGTGGTTTATTTGAATTCACTTATTTATTCCTCCTAGTTGCTTACAAGATCTTGAATGGAACCTTTCCTCCAACATTTCTTCCTGAATCTCAAGAATTCCTTTAATTGAGTAAAGATGTGAGGTGTGGAGACTAGTTAATATTTGAAGAACATGCAGAGATGAGGCTTTATGGAGCCTCTGTCAAACCATACATGTTACCAAAATTTGTGCCAATGCGACTTTTTTCCCTTGAATTTCTCAGACAGAGCTTGAATGTAGACCAGGTTCACTTTGTTCCTATGAAGAAAGGATATTTATTTAAAATTCCCAAAGCAGTAGGACCCTTCATTGTGAGCACCAGACAGGCTGCCCAAGAGGTCGAGAAATTATTGAATGACATGTGTCTTTTACAGGTGATTGAGTGGGATTATGACCCTCATCAAATTATTTCAAGGAAGAGCTTAGAGAATGGATATTCAGCCTTTATGCATGAGAGTAGACCAGAAACAGAGAAATTGGCAAATGGAGGTTTGTAGAACACCCAGGATACAGAGATTGAAATCCCTAGCATTACAAAAAAAGATGTCAAGAGGGCTAGAGAAGATGTTATTAATTTGGATGAAGAAGAAACTGAAGCAGCAAAAAGGACCAAACTTCTGGATGCAATGTCTTTAGCACAACCTAGTTTAGTAATTCAATTGGGATAAGCAGAGGGTGCACTAACTTCCCCATCTTGTAAGACTTGTTCGTGACCGGGTTCCTTTAATTCAAAGTATGTTTACTCAAATAGCTGAGAGAAACCAGAAAGTGAAGTTAAATATGGAGGCTCAAGCTGAGTCTCAAGTTGTTCCTGAAAAAACCAGATTGTTATCTGTTGACACCTAATCTTCATGATTGGGGGAATTTTATGTAAATAAATAAATTAGGAATGTGAATAGTCATCAGGAGATGAACTGAACAATCACTCCCTATTGTATATAACAATGACCTACCTATGGAATAATAAACGAATCAGTTGTTTGTTTTGTGGAGTTACTGCTTGGCCTGACATGGTATCAGAGCCAGCTCCTTGTTTTAGCTATTATTCTCATTTAACTCCTCTGTCCTGGCCTCTGCCTCTGCCTTATTCCCTTCTATTCTGAAATAACCTACCTCGGCCAGCACTGCACATCTGTCCATATTGTCATTTCCTGTTTTAGCACTGAGGCCTGACGGTGCCACTGCAGAGATATGCCACCATCGATGAAGGTCGAGCTCCTGGCTTTAATGGTATGCGTATGGTTCAAATTTGAATGGTATGTGTATGTTTTTGAATATTAACGATGTTGAATGAATGCGTTATGTTCGAAGTTGAATGCGTATTAACGCTGTCCATAACAGTTGAATGCGGTTTTGAATCATTTGAACGTTGTTAAATGAATCTGTTGCGCCACGCAGAGATACCTGTATTGCTTTAATGTTTGAATGGTATATGCACTGAACCTGAATGGTATATGTTGAATGGTATTTGAAACTGGCTTTGGTATATGCGTTAAAACGACTTTGGTATATGCCTGTGCATTTGAATGGTGTATGCGTTGAACCTGAATGGTATACATTGAATGCGAATTGTTGTGTGGTATCAACATTTTAACACAGCGTTTGTAGTATCAACGGTTTATTTGAATGTGTATTAACGTTGTGGCTTGAACGTTGTTTGAGTATTAACACTATGGAATATTAACGTTGTTTTATTGAACTGCATTGAATGCGTTGAAGGGGCTCTGCGGTTTTTGGTATACACTGCCTTTGTATATGGTATTGAATTGCATTTGAATGCGTTGAATGGTCCAATGAATGGTCTAGTGTATATATATTGAATGGTTTCCATTTGAATCCTTTGTTGACTTTATATATGCGTCGAGCTCTTGTTTAAAAGAAAAAAAAAGAGGTGATATGGAATATAGAATGATCCAGTTATATGTTGGATATATTATATGAGGAGGTTTTTATAAACATTGGAGGGATTTGAAGAAAACATAGTGCATAAAGTATTTGAAATCTTTTTTCCCTTTTGAGTACAATTTCTCTGTATATCAGGAGAAGTATTTTTTTTTACAGAATGCATTCAATCATCTCTATGGTAGAAATATTTCTCACTGTCAAGGAGAACTATCCTGATTGGTCCCAGATGATACAACACACCCTCATCTTCAATGAGTTGTGGAAAGGAGTGTGTGTTGGAGAAGGAGACAATGACCTAGTACAACCTACCTCAGACAAAGAGCTCGTCATTTGAGAAAACAAGAACAACAAATCTTATGCCGTAATCGCATCATCTGTAAATAAAGAGGTGAGTCACCATATTTCATCATATTCAACTGCCTTTGAAGCTTTACAATAACTGAAAGAACTCTATGACTCACATTCTTCACTTGAAGTCGTCCAACTCATGATTAAACTCTTCACTCTTGAACTGCAAAATAATGATCCTCTTGCTCTTGCATCTGAAATAAATTCTATAATGCATGATATCAAATCCACTAAGGTTGAGCTGGATATCCCTCTTATTGCTTTTCTCAAGGGACTTTATCCTACTTACTACCAATTATCTTGAGTCTTTGCAAGAAAATGGAAATCTCAAAGATATGACCTTTGACTCTCTTGTGAAAAGGTTTGCTGAAAGAGAAAATTCTTTTGGAAAGAAGACAACCCCTGAGTCTTCTGAAGAGACTGTGTGCCTTTCTCATAAAGAAAGCCATCCTACTTAAGATTCTACAAGAGGAAGAGGAGGACGAAGAGGAAGAGGAAGATATTTTAGAGGCAGGGGGGGAAGACATTCTCAGGGAGAAAAGGCAGATTTACACTGTATTCGCTGCAAAAGAAATGGATCACATGATGCATCTACATGCAAGATATCATGGGACAAAATTGAGTAGAAAAGAAACCAACAGAAAGGTAAAATTGATGATACAGACAAAGGTAAAGCACCTGAATCCGCTCACTATGTTGAGGCACAATGTAACATTGGAGTAAATGAAGATTTGTTTAATGCTTCACTTGCTTCC
>APFE030109142.1:24246-37171 GCA_000404065.3 Pinus taeda | reverse complement strand
TGGGGTCCATTCTTCCTTTTTCCGGTGACGGATTTTTTTTTCGGGCCATCCCCGTCTCTGATCCTTTTTCCCACGCATAAATTCTTACATGCTTTGGGATCTTTTCAGAGATTTCTATCTCTGGACGATTGATTTCTATGTTGTACTTTCTATAGCCTTTTTTCCTTCTATTGCATGGAGATGACGGCGTGCTTCTACTGTTTTTCCTCCATCCGTCATTATTCTCCCATCCCTTTTCCTATCTCCACTGAATGATCTGGAATATCCCTCCCATCAAGGTCTTATTTTGCTGGCGCTAACTTCGTATGTACTTTTCTAGACGTTTCTCCTCCGGGTAATTTCTCGCCGTCACCTTTTGCTACATGTCAGACTTCATCTACTCTCTGACCTGACTCTCATCATCTTTACTGCCTTGTCTCCTTTTCTTTTTTTTTTTATGGACTCGTCATCCGAGTCATCTGCCACGGGGGCTATGGTCCGTGCTGCCATCCTAGCTGAGGAGGCCCACGCACGCGCCCATCCTACTTCACCTGTGCGATCCTCGATGGAACATGCTGCCATCCATCCTCCTTTTTACAGATCTGATATGAAGGCGGGCACCGACTCCATCAAGCACGACACCCCTACCGTTCCCCTCCGTGCTTATGGTAAATCTCATGCGCCTGCAAAGTCATCTGCTCCTCCACCTGACATTCACATTGATTACAGTCTTCTCTCTGAGCGCATTGAGAATTTGCAAAAATTCGCCCTTATCGGGCGATGGTATTTTCCGTGTATGGAAATTCCGGAGATGCGCCAATGGATTGCTGACCGGTGGAAGCCCATCATCGGTTATGTTCCCATTATCTCTCATCTTATGAAGGACTGGTTTTGTTTTCATTTCATCGATGCTGCTGATTCCGATGCCATTCTCCGAGTTCCTTGGGTTCAAAAACGCAGTTTTCTCGCCCTGCACAGATGGTTTATTGGATTTGATCCTCTCCATAATACCCCTTCACACAACCTTATTTGGGTGAAATTGCCTAATCTCCCGGTGGAGATGTGGTCCAAAGAGGTTCTTGAAGTTATTGGAAATTCCATCGGCCGTTTCGTCTATGTTGATCCCTGGTGCATTGGCGAGAGGGACAAGAGGATCGCTTGGATTCTCATTGATCACTCTTATAGGGGTGGTTTCCCTGAGCATGTGGTCATCTCATGGTGTGGCAGACGTATTTCTCAACGTCTGGACTTCTGGGGCGTCCCTTTTCGGTGCGCTGCCTGTCATAGGACTGGCCACCTCATCAGCAATTGCCCCCGAAAGGACTCTCGCCGTCGTCGTGTTCACCTCCCCTCTTTTCTGTCTCGACGCCCTCCTCATTCTACTGACCCACCCATTGGGCCTCTTCCCCCTCACGGTCATTCCCCTCGTCCGTCCCCGAATCCTCCCTCTCCCCCCCCCCTCCCCCCCCTCTCCCCCCCCTTGCCCTCCGCCATTATTCCTGAGCCATCTACTGATCCCCCCATTCGCTCCCCATCCCCTATCCCGATTGGTAACCTATCCCTCCCTATTAATATCTCATCTTCTCCACCCCCTCCCCCCTTTCCCCTATCCAGAAAAGGAAAGGAACCCATTTCCGCCACCCCCGCCAATTCCCCTTCATCTTCTCCCATAAACCCCTTCGACAGTGACATTGATATGCTCATGCATATGCATTCAACTGAACTTGAACCACTGACCATACACAAGCCTTTTCATCCGACCTCTCCTTCCATCAGTCCGGCGTCGGGTAGGAATATTACTGTTAGGAAAACGACTCGGGGCGGTTCTCGCCATTTCCGGGGCCGCCATAAGCATGATGATCCTGGTATCAGGTCTCTTTCATTGATTGATGTCCCGGTCGTTGAATTGGTCTCTCCTCCCTCTCAGCCTCTTAGAGCAGACAAGGCTGGATCTTCTGTTAAATGATGGACATCATATCTATGAATATTCGGGGCCTGGGGGCTGGGCCAAAGTATCTTGCCCTAAAACACTTGTTCTATTCTGCTCATCCAAAGATCATCCTCATACAGGAATCCATGCATGACCGTCTCTCCTCCATCTCCTATTTCAGGAAAATGTTTCCATCCTGGCACATCTCGGCAATTGATGCCATTGGTCATTCAGGCGGCCTGGTCGCGTTATGGAATCCCCTCTGGATTCGGGCCGCGGCTTATAAGTGTTTTGCTGGCATCCTCCTAAATGTCTCTTTTCGGGGTCAGCGCTCGTCTGTCAACATTCTCAATATATATGCACCTTACAAGCATCGATTTCATTTTTGGAACAGATTTTTCACATCGGACTTATGTACTCTCCATCAACTGATGCTGGTGGGTGATATGAATTTTACTCTGAGTCCTGATGATGTCTGGGGTGCTGGACGGAATATGGATCCTCTCTCTGATTACTTAAAGTCATGCTTTCTTCAATGGAACCTCATCGACATTCCGCCATCCTCGCCTTCCCCCTCCTAGGATAATGGCCACTCTGGACATTCATTCATTGCCAAGAGAATTGATCACGTCATTCTTCAGCCTGAGATCATTTCTATTATGGGCTTCCCTACTGTTTCTATTGGACGCGACTCTATATCTGATCATCGCCCTTTATTCATTCAATGGAGGCAGCAAGTTTTTTGTCAACACTTCCCATTCAAATTTGACCACTCCTATATAGACGTCCAGGAATTCAATCATATGGTCACATCTGCCTGGCGTGAATCGCTATCTTCGGATCCACTTTCTACCTTTCATTGTCGAATGGTACATATGCGCGCCAAAGTAAAATCTTGGCAAATTGCCACCAAGAAGAAAAATCGCTCTGCGCTTTTGAACATTCAGATGCAACTTGATCAATTGCACTCGGGACGTGACCCAAACATCATGTCCTTCCACATGCGATCCCTGATTTTTGATCTATCCTGTAAGAAGCATCAGCTCTTAAAACTGGAGGAATCATCTTGGCGGCTCAAGAGCCGGGCTCTTTGGCTTCACCTGGGTGACAGGAACACTAAATATTTTCATAGATTTGCATCTGCCAGAAGACAATCAAATGCAATATGGCGAATAAAGGATGGAAATGGGAACTTCATTTACTCTCAACAGGACATTTCAAATGCGGCAATTGCCCATTTCAAATCACAATACAGTAGGGGCTCGGGATGCGCCATCCGCGACATCCTTTGGGGTATTGATTTATACCCCACCATGTTCGATGATTCAACCAATGACTCCATATATCAGCCGGTGACTGAAGATGAGCTCCTAAAAATTCTTAAAGTTTTTAAGAAGGATAAATGTCTGGGTCTAGACGGATGGAATATAGAATTTTTCCTACACTTTTTTGACACTCTCAAATCCGAATTAATAAAAATGATTGAGAAGACCCGAATCTCTGGACATATCCATCCACATACATCATCGACTTTGATTGCTCTCATTCCCAAAAAATGTGATGCTGACTCTTTCACCGATTATAGACCAATTTCTCTCTGCAATATCTCTTTTAAAATCGTCTCTAAAATCATTGCTGAGCGCATCAAGGTCACTCTGGCATCTCACCTTTCTAAAGATCAGCACGCATTCCTCAAGGGACGTAATATCTTGGACGCTGTGGCCTCCACTCAGGAATGTATCACTTCTATTGTCTCAAAGAATATTGATGGGGCCATTCTTAAAATTGACCTCCAAAAAGCCTATGATTGCTTAGACTGGGGTTTCATTCGCTGTCTATTGGCTCGTATTGGTCTCAGGCCTTGCATGATCTCTTGGATAATGGCATGTATTGAGGGTGTCAGCTATGCAATCAATATCAATGGGATTCCTTCAACATTTTTCTCTGCTGAAAGGGGTCTCCGTCAGGGATGCCCACTCGCCCCCATCATCTTTATCCTTGCTATGAATTCACTCAGCCTCCATATCAACAATGCCGTTGATAATTTCAGATGTGTTCCCATTCGCATCAGTCGTCATAATTCATTATCTCACAATTTGTTCGTTGATGACGTCCTTTTATGTGCAATGCTCCAGTTACAATCATGGAAATGTTTATACGAGATCATCTCAAATTTTCAGAAGGCCACGGGCCTTATTATAAACAAGCACAAATCAATTCTATACTACAATGGCCATCATTCAGATCTGATATCCTCCATTGCCGAGATGTTTGGCGTTCAGGCACATGCTATTCAGAATGGTATCTCCTATCTAGGTTTCCGGCTCAAGTCTCAATACACTCCAATTGACTGGGAATGGATGGTCCAACGGTTCTACAACAAAATTTCTTCATGGGAACACCGCACACTTTCACTGGCTGGCAGATCCACACTCACGGGGGCGGTACTGACTCATCTCATGGTATACTGGGCGCATTTATTCTACATTCCTTCCTCTATCATTCGGCGCATTAACAAACTCATTGCCTGTTTCATTTGTGGTGGCAAGTCCATTCAACATAAGATACATTTATCCAAATTATCAGATATATCCATCCCCAAAAAACAAGGCGGCTGGGGAATAAAGGCTATCAGACAATTTGGATGCGCATTGTTATGCCGTACTTTATGGAGAGGGATATATGGCGGATCTCCCTGGAGTTGCATCATTAGACAAAAATATATGAAAGATAAATGCATTGTTTTTTGGTATAGAAAGGGTTCCATTGGCATTGGTGCTGGATCCCCCATTTGGCGCAGCTTGAAGAAAATCGAGTCACTCTTCCTATCCCGTCTTAGATGGAGAATTCATTTTGGGTCCGACATTTTCATTGGTCTGGACACTATCACTTGTGGTCATTCTGATCTGATTATTCCACAAGATCTCATTCATCAATTCCACCATCGAGGCATA
The DNA here is from genome assembly GCA_000404065.3 of Pinus taeda. Lineage (NCBI taxonomy): Eukaryota > Viridiplantae > Streptophyta > Pinopsida > Pinales > Pinaceae > Pinus > Pinus taeda. The sequence continues at coordinate 32,308 of APFE030109142.1, read as the reverse complement.
TTCACATGGAATAAATTAATCAAGGGATGGCAAGGATCCTCTCCGATTTGGATGAACAGTAACGATCTTTCTCTCCCACATAATATGGTGCAAATATGGTCATCTATTACCGATGCATTATCAGATGGAGGCATCCACAGGCGTGACACTGCAGATCAGCTTCAATGGACAGTGTGCGGCTTCAGACGTCCTGTTTCAGTCCGCGACATCTACTCCTTCCTATTGAAAGACAGATTTCCTTACTCCCTTCCGTCTTTCCCTTATATTTTTTGGAAGGCATCTTGTCCTCCAAAATTTATACATTTTGCATGGCTTGTCTTTTATAACAAAAACCTCACATGGGAAAATCTCTGGAAGCGTTCATGGTATGGCCCCAGCAGATGCTCTCTATGTGGACTCGAAGAGGAGACAAACATCCACCTGTTCATCAAATGCTCATCCTCTCTTCAAATCTGGTATGTACTGGAACAATTTTTTGGTTTTTCTCTAACTGATTTTGACTCCATCACTGCAGCGATCATATGGTGGGGAAGACAAAATGGGAATAGGCGCTTCATTATTCTGATATTCTTATGGACCATCTGGAGATGGAGGAACGACATCATATTCAGGGATCTTCAATTGCCGCAAGACTTCTACATTGACTTCAATATGTCCCTGTGGCACTCAATATATGGAATCAAATGAGGACATCTTCCCAATTTTGTATATGTATATGCATCATCACAATATGTCCGACATGCAGCACATCTCTATTTTGTCATATTATTCTGTTTACTCATATGTTTATATGACAACTTGATACTATGATTACTCATATGTATAATGAGGATCATTATCCACATATTTACTCAATATAATATACTGCTTTTTTTCTTCTGAAAAAAATTAGCTTTGAAATATAATTGAAGTGCACAAATCCATCCATCTAGGAAGTTAAGGAAGATCTTACTTCAAATGTAAGGTCTTTAAGGGTTAAATGTACCTTGAAATAGCGATGCAATCCAAATGAAATTGATTTAGATTGCATGGATGTGGTTTATGTTGCTTAGGATAATTCTTTCTCTAGAAAAGTTATGCACAGTGGTTAAAAATATTTCCATGGTGCATATTTGTGGACAACATAATTAAACACATTGTAAAAAGATTATGTAATCAATCTCAATGGTATTTCTATTATTAGGCTTTTTTGTCATTAAAAAAAGAACCAACAAAAGTTAAATAAAAGAGTGATTTATATTTCTTTTATAATAACTTTGTTGAAACATATATACAATGGAGTTTATTATAACTTATATATTTACATTTTTCTATCATTATAAAGTTAATTAAACACATGTGTACTCTAAACCAAATGAGAAACACTAAAAATAATTACTAAAAAAACTACATATAATATATAAATCTATATAAAAATTAACATATCTATAATTATAAATATTTGGAAAACACATTTTTACCTTCTTTTTTATATACCCCTATTACAAAAATTGTAAATTTGAAAATTTAGAAATACATTTTTTATACATTCTTTTTATTATACCCATAATTAAAAATTAGAATTGAAAAATTATTAAATTAATGTAAAAATTTAATTATTTTATTAAACTTAGAATTATTATTATTTACCATAGATAAATTTTAAAAATTGCAACCACTTGAAAACTTTGAAAATTTAATTATGTTGTTATACTTTCAATTATTATTATTAACAATAGATAACTAAACTAATTGTTTACTTGTTTGAAGTTTATTATCTGCCTCTACGCGTATAGGTTCTTCCTTAAGCAAATTGACCTGTAAACCGAGTGTTGTAGGTTACCACAGAAATTTTGAAATCTTTTTTTATTTTCATATCACAAATGAATGAAAACACATACATAAATCCATGTATTTTGTAACAGAATCTTGCGAAGGGTTTTGATGTTTGAAAGGCAACCGTGGGTTTTGATAAGAAACTTTTTGGAGAGCTAGTTAGATTTGTAAAACTGTAATTATATTCTGTTCTAGTAAAGGCATTTGATAAGTCTATGTATTAGGTCGGTATTATGGTTAACTTTTTTAGGTATTTAATATGCTTTTATATGGTTTCAATTATATACTATAATTTTAAATTAAAATGAGTTTTTAATTAATTTGAATATATAAAATTTAGGTTTTAATAATAATAACTAATTTCAATTAGATTAAAAAAGAATTACCAAAAAGGAAATAATGTGAATAATAAATATTTTTAATATTAAAAATTTAGACCCCGGATGCGGGTGTTTCACCAAGGGTATAGGCGGATGGGACAGGGGTGGAGCAGTGTCGATCGACACCTGCCAGCTCCACACCACATGGCCAGAGGAACGACGGGTTTAATTCAGTTGAAGGGGCCATCACATGGCCTCACGCAACGGGAAGCAGGTTGGTACAGGCACACAGAGGTCAGGACCATCGCCTCCGCATGCTTTGGGGCTAGTTGGCCTTCGGTTGCATTGAATGCAGCAGTTATGGCGGAGGAAAGTTGAGACGCGACGAATTTTGTTAAATTCCGAGACAGCTATGGCATTTACAAAAGGCTTCACAAGCATTGCTGGTCGGGAGGAGGTGGGTTATGGGAGAGGTTCGAGCTCTGCTGTATTGCTGAGACGCGCCCTCCGCAAGCTCAAGCTCTTCTCTGTTTGCTTCTGAGCGCTCGCTCTTTTCTCCTCTCCATCATGGTGAGGCAGCGGCTTATCAGCAGAAGGGGAGGCTCGAGAGGGGGAAGCTCTCGTCAGCAAGCCAGGAGGCCAAGTTCTTCGAGCTCTCCCTCCTCCACAGTTGACAACCCCCACTATCCCAATACGAGGAGTGGGTGTGGGCGTCTTTGTTCGGCTCCTTTCCCCCTGCCAAGAAATCCGTCCCCCCACACCACGCTCTTCCACTTCAGGAGCACGCTGAACCAGCGTGTCATTACGGCCACCATTTCCATCTCATTTACAGAGGAGGCGGCTCAGAGCAACCAGGGCCTCTGCTCTGGAAGTGCTGCTTTCCGGGCGGAGCCTAGTCAACAAGGCGCCCATCAGAACCCGCACTCTGCCATGGAAACTGAGCTCGAAGGGCAGCACAGGTGGAAGGGGAAGGAAGCAATGCAGAACAGGGGTGAGGATTCAAAGCCTCAGCAAGCCTCGCTAGGCAAGGAGACGCAAACGCAGAACGAGGAGGACACGCGGCGAGAGGAAGGTGATGGTGAGCCAAATCCGTTGGACAATTGTGAAAATTGGGGTTGCTCGATAGAGGAGGAGTCGGCCACGGAGCTCGTTGTGCCCAATGCCAGGTGGCAGTTCTTTTAGGCTCAGGTTCCATTTCTACTTTTGGCCATGTAGGCACATCCAGTTGGATGATCAGCCGGTTTTTGCTGACCTGTTTGTACTGTTTAGAAAACTATGGACTATGTTTCTTCTTGTATTTTTGATCCCTTCAGACTGGTTTCCCCTCTGTTGGGGCAGTCTCAAAACCAGTGTATTGGCAAGCTAAGCTTGGTTGTCCTCTCTTACAGCAAGCACTTTCTCTATAAATAGCTTTTTCCTTATTAATAGATTAATCATACTTAGCAAAAAAAAAAATATTAAAAATTTAGACTTTAACAATAATAATTAATTTTAATCACATTAAAAGAGAATTACGAGAAGGATATAATGTGAATACTAAGCATCACTTATCTTACTATTAGGACATATTGCAGTAGGGAAGTCTTGACTCTATCCGTCATGACCCCTAGGCGGGCCTACTCAAAAGATGTGCTTAAATCTTTGTCCGTAATGACTCCTAGGTGGGCCTACTCAAAATATGTCCTTAAATATTGATTTTGTCCGTAAGGACCTCTAGGCGGATCTATTCAAAAGATGTCCTTAAATCTTTGTCTACAATGACCTCCAAGCAGACCTACTCAAAAGATGTCCCCTAGGCGGGCCTACTCAAAAGATGTCCTTAATGACCCCTGGGGGGCTACTCAGAAGATGTCTTGATAGACCCACCCAAAGAAAATTGAACCCACACCTCATGACAGAGTGCCAAAATCTTGGCAAGGAGCTTGGACCACGTTAGCTACCCATCTAGACCATTTAAATAGCAAAATGTTATATATACTTTGATGTTATATTAACAACTAAAAATTTTGATAATAAACTTTGGCTAAATTACTCTAACCAATTACTAATTTAATACCATTTAAAAATAAATAAAAATATTAAAACGTACCAAATGGCACATTAAGATGATAGTTACGCAGTTGTCTATAATGAGACTTTTTGAAAGTCTTTCCGGCGGATTTTTCCGGTCAAAATCTGGTAGCAATTTATTGGAATCTCAAGTTTGATAGCTAGTTTCTGCACAATCAAAGGGTCCCAGGGGTTTTTCAGGGTGCTGAATCCAAATACGCAGTTAAAAAACCATTTTAACTGCTAAAAATCAAGATTTAACCTCATTTCTTCCGCCGGATTGTGTCACCGGAATCTCCAAAAAGTCGCATTATAGACAACTCCGATAGTTACCCTTTTTTTTTAACTTCACACTCAGATTCCTTGGAACTCAAACAATTCCGTACATCAACGCAAAATAAATATGGAATATTTTATTCTTTTATTGCATCCTGCCCGCATATTTGAGAAATTAAAATTAAGAAAAAGTTGCTGACTGTTCCTCGCTAGTCTAGTGGATTATTGCGTCGATATCGTAAACGCCGTCGCGAGTTCGAACAGTCGACCAATGCAGGAGAATGACAACAAATAAGCGGTACTCTACAGTGTACCCAACATTTTTCTCTAATGGTCATGAAAGAGTTTATAATTCCTGTGTACCACACAGAGCAGATATGCTATGGAGTTTATAATTCCTCTGTGCAATACATAATTTTCAAGAGTTTATAAGTACCGTGTGCCAGAGCAGATATGGGTGGTTAGTAGATGGTATTTGATTAGAGTGAGTTTTTGTTTTTATTAAATTTGGTTTGGAAAGAGTTTATAATTCCTGTGTGCCTTTGACATAAATTTGAAAATTTTACAATGTTATACATGACAGTTCAGGAAATAAAATAATATTTTGCAAATATAATATAATAATATTTACAAGACGAAATTCTATAATAATGAATAAATCTGGATTAGAAACCTAATTTGCTAGCAAATATAATATAATAATATTCACAAGATGATATTTTACAATAATGAATAAATCTTGATTAAAAACCTAATTTGTTCAAATATACAAATTAAAAGTAAAATGTCCATAAGTACATCATTTCAGTGTATAGTTTAATCCTAATTGAAATTTTAACATAGTTTCTCATTTATAATTTTTCTTAACCTCGACCAAAAATTTAATCAATATAAAACGTTGAACCATATTGCACATAACAACATATTCAAAATATGTCTGGTGGAAAATATATATTTATAAATATTCAAAACAAATAGCTTCCAAAAAACTTCATCAAAATACTATTCAAGATCTATTTTTAAGATATATAGAAAATATAGATGTAATGAAATAAAAATATAGATTAATTTATTTTACAAAATAACTCCATAAGAAATCCTAACATGAAAATAATTTGCATAATAAATCTCTACACTAATTATCTACAACAATGTTATTAATAAACAAGTGTGGTTTTCTTTCTCAAAACTTGTTTGTAATAGTTCCTAACCCTTAAAATCTATTATAATTGTTTGGAGAAGCTGATAATTTAGAGAATTTGCAAACCTCGCTAGTCATTAAAAAAAAAAATCAAAAATACATTATTTATTGACTTTGCAAAATATTCTTGAAAAAAATAAATATTTTTAAACATGTGCAAAGAAACAAATTATTTCAAGAGTAAACTTGAGGCACTAAATTATTAAAAATACTCTTCAAAATATATTTAGTAATACTTGGAGAGACAATATTAAGAATTAATTAACTATTGTTATACTTGGAATTAAATGAAATAGATGTGCATAATTAATCCTCCCACAAATTGCAAATCAATTATTGACATGACCATCTCCCTTCTTCATAGCAACCAATTACTAATAGACAATTACATATATGTATAGAAATACAACACAACAAGTGTAACATCCACAAACATTAACATCCAAATCCATACACAAAAACACACAAACCACTCAAAATATCCAAACAAAGAAATAAAAAACATTCAAGGCATTCAACACACTAAATTAAGGAAGATGATGATATGGTGAGGTTAGCCATAAAAAAAAAATTATGTAAAGCCACCATAGAGCTTTTTAACAAGGAAAAAGTAAAAACATGGTGTAAATCTAGAACAAAAGTTTTAACAACCACGAAATAAAGAAAAAACAAAAAAGTATTTAAAGTTGCCATAAAGCTTTTTAGCAATGGCTAAACACAAAAAAAACACCTACAAGCTTTATGTATAATTTCATGATTCAAATTTATGAACTCACCAATCTCAATCCAAGTACAACTAATATTGTATAGAAAAGTTATTTCTTTAAATCCTCAAATAAATAGATAATAATAAACATGTAAAATTCAAGTATGAAATTTATCTCAAACATATACATAATAATGACAATCTAAAAATGTGACATTGTTGTCATCAACTGGAATCAACCTAGATCTATCATGCCTTCAAATCCTTGAGGTGTAAACCTTTACTCAAGTTCTACACTCCAACAACAAGATAGATCTAAGCAGGGTCCAATTCTTTTAGTTTTCAAAAAAAATTATTTCTTTAGGTTTAATTTCAAAGAACATGTTTTGTTCATTGTGACAAGGTTAGAAGAGTAAATGACTCTTGGGATAGGCCCTCCTTTGATGAGATAAAGACATCTCAACTTTGATTAATTCATAAATTATTAGTATCTCTAAAATACAGCTTATTAAATATTATCTTAACATCATATTATTAACTCAAAACTTTGATTATGAATCTTATCTAAATTACTCTAACAAAATACTAATTCAACATGATTTTAAAAAAAATAATAATATAAGAAATTGTTGCAGTAGACAAAATTTGACCTTCTTCATGTAAAGTAAAAGTTTTAATGTAACTTTTAAACCTCTAAATTCTGGTATGAATTAGCTTCTTAATGTCCGATCGTATCCTTCCTCTCACCGGGTGGAAACACGAAATTATAATCACATATGGTTTATGTTTTAGTGTTCTTGGTTTAATTTTTTTTTTTTCTAAACACGGACTTATAATCACATATGGTTTATGTTTTAGTGTTTTTGGTTTAAAAATATTTTTCAATATACATAAAGATCTTTTTAAAAGAAAAATTATTTTGGGCAATTGTAAAGATTAACCAATAATACTATAAAAAAATTAGTATGTTTACATCCAGGGAACTTATCCGGGCTTTATCCATTCACCGGTGACAATATGTGCTCACCTTTGCTTCATGTATTATATCTTTTGTTCTATTTTTTTGTTTCACATTTTTTTTTTTTTGCAAAAATGCTCCAACAAAATGGCATATTTTGAATCAACATCTATTTTTATAGCTTTCTCTGTTATAAGAGATTTTGTATTCATTGTTATATGGTTTAGTTTTGGGAGGGATGTGTTTGTATGAAAGTTTTGGTCCTCTCAACCCTTAGTAACACAAGTGATACACACACAAGTGATACATAGAGAAATCCTTTTTAGAATCAGCCATTTTTAGTAATATAAAGTATTTAGTTAAACTTTTTTAATCAAAATCCCAAAAAATTCTACATTTCTCTTTACGATATATACAATTGATTTAAAAATCCTACTTAACTTAAATGTGGAAAAAACTCATATTAATAATTATTTAAATTAACAATGTGGCAGAAGGAAATTGACCGGTTACTCTCTATCACTGATTTGTATTCATTGTTGTATGGTTTAGTTTTGGGAGCAATGTGTTTGTATGAAAGTTTTGGTCCTCTGGAACCTTAGTAACACAAGTGATACACACACAAGTAATACATAGAGAAATCCTCTTTCGAATCAGCGATTTTTGGTAATATAAAGTATTTAATTAAATTTTTTTAATCAAAATCCCAAAAAATTGTGCATTTCTCTTTATGATAT
>APFE030109142.1:13982-24236 GCA_000404065.3 Pinus taeda | reverse complement strand
TTTTTTTTTTTTTGGTAAAAATGCTCCAACAAAATGGTATATTTTGAATCAACATCTATTTTTATAGCTTTCTTTGTTATAAGAGATTTTGTATTCATTGTTATATGGTTTAGTTTTGGGAGCAATGTGTTTATATGAAAGTTTTGGTCCTCTCAACCCTTAGTAACACAAGTGATACATAGAGAAATCATTTTTTGAATCAACCATTTTTGGTAATATAAAGTATTTAATTTAACTTTTTTAATCAAAATCCCAAAAAATTCTGCATTTCTCTTTACGATATATACAATTGATTTAAAAATCCTACTTAACTTAAATGTGGAAAAAACTCATATTAATAATTATTTAAATTAACAATGTGGCAGAAGGAAATTGACCGGTTACTCTCTATGACTGATTTGTATTCATTGTTGTATGGTTTAGTTTTGGGAGCAATGTGTTTGTATGAAAGTTTTGGTCCTCTGGAACCTTAGTAACACAAGTGATACACACACAAGTAATACATAGAGAAATCCTAGTAACACAAGTGATACACACACAAGTAATACATAGAGAAATCCTCTTTCGAATCAACGATTTTTGGTAATATAAAGTATTTAATTAGATTTTTTTAATCATAATCCCAAAAAATTGTGCATTTCTCTTTATGATATATGCAATTGATTTAAAAATCCAGCTTAACTTAAATGCAGAAAAAAACTCATCAATAATTATTTAAATTAACAATGTGGCAAAAGGAAATATTTCTCTTTATGATATATACAATTGATTTAAAAATCTGGCTTAACTTAAATGCGGAAAAAAACTCATATTAATAATTATCTAAATTAACAATGGGGCGGAAGGAAATTGACTGGTTACTCTCTACAACTGATTAATTTTTACTTTTGATCAAATTATATGAAGTTGGGTGGGATGCCTAAAGGTAAGTAATTTTATCATTTAGTTCTGAATTACATTTTGTTTTGTTAATTTTTATTTTCAATGATGTTTTATATGGTAGGATTCTTCTTGAAATTATGCCAAATGCAAAATATGAAACTGGGTGGGATGCCTAAAGGTAAGTGATTTTATCTTGAGTTCTGAATGATTTTTTGTTTTGCTAATTTTTATTTTCAATGATTTTTTATATGGTAAGATTCATCTTGAAATTATGCTTTAGGGTGTTTCCTTTAATACGTCCAAACTGTGTTGACGTTCTTCATCCGTGCCAGATTTTGAGTGGAATAACATCCTCGCTGAAGCTCATGGAGGGGTTGTGGGAGGACATTATGCAGGAAAGGCAACAACATAGAAGATTATGCACGTAGGGTTATGGTGGCCTATGCTGCATAAAGATTCTAAAGCATATCGTAGGGCATGTGATGCATGTCAACGAACGGGTAGACCATCGCAGAGGGACGAGTCTCCACTGAATCCTCAAGTATTGTTGCAGCCATTTGAAAAATGGGCAATTGATTTCGTGGGGCCAATTTAGCCCCCAGGAAAGAAGACAGGTGTACGCTATATCATCACCGCGACGAAGTATCTAACCAAATGGGTAGAAGCACAACCAGTTAAGGATTGCACAATAGCTATGGCAACGAAGTTTCTATTTGAATATGTGTTAACCAAATTTGGCTGCCCAAATGTGTTGATGAGTGATCGAGGTACGCACTTCCTAAACAAGACAATCAACACGTTAACTGAGGAGTTTCAGGTCTATTATCAAAAGAGCACACTGTATCATCCTTAGGCTAATGGAACAGTAGAGGCCTTTAATAAGATTTTGGAGAATGCGCTGACGAAGATTTGTAACGCGCAACGGAATCATTGGGATGTGCGCGTACCTGCAGTGCTATGGGCGTATAGGACTACTTGTAGAAAGCTGACAGGATAGACACCTTTTAGATTAGTCTATTGTGTAGAAGCTATGATGCCTATGGAATATATCGTGCCTAGTCTACGCATAGCAGCTTTCACAGGTATGGCAGATCGCAAAGCCTTGGAAGAACGGCTCACGCAGCAGATGGAGCTTGAAGAAGACAGATTCTTGGGTGGATTCCATCAGCAAGTACAAAAGGAACGTGAAAAAGCATGGCACGATCAACACACCAAGCTACGCACGTTCAAGGTAAATGATTTGGTATTGCTATACGATAGCAAGTTCACTAAGTTTCCAGGGAAGTTTCAGATGCACTCGCTTGGGCCTTATGTTATCAAAGAGATTACAAATGGAGGCGCAGTTTAGTGCACGAAGCTTAATGGAGAACCTTTTCCGGGAAGGGTGAATGGAAGCCGATTGAAGCCATATACAGGGGATCTGGCTCAATGACTATATGACGGAAAGGTAGTCTTAGTGCTCCACGAAATTATAAGGGAGCACGGGACTATAAATTACACTGCTAGGATTGGGGGACTACGCGGAAGGCGGACTGCGCGGAAAATGGTGGTCTAGCAATATAAGAAGCTACGCTATGGAGGGAGGTGTGGCACAGCACAACAGGAAAGTGACCATTGGAGTCACTATTCATGATTTGACAGCTAGAAGATGGTTAAGAGGAGTGGGGTTGTGGCATTTAAGGCCAGTTTTTTTAAGATCTACCGCCAAAACAACATTAATGATCGAATTTTGGGGGGAACAATCGGATTTGAATTCAAAAACCCCTATAAATTACGCATGTTGGTCCAACAGAGAACACTTTGCACCCTTAGATTTTTGGGGTTGTGTTGTTTATTGCTTATGAACTGCTCGTTCTTTGAGGATTTTGTCGTGAGCCCTACATTTCCCAATTTACCAGAGTTGAATCAGAAATTCATCCTTGAAACCATGTTAGGACCAAGCCCTGTTGAGATTGTGAGCACTAGGGGAGATGTCACATCTAAAGGAGTTGCTCCAGAGGTAGTGAGGACTGAAGCTCCGGCTCCTGTGCCTACGACCTCAAGGTCACTTAGGCCGAAGCCTACCCCTATTTGAGAAACCCAAAAAGCCAAAGAAGGATAAGTAGAAGAAGCCAGTGCCAGTCCGCAAATCGCCCATGAAACATTCTACAACTCAAAAACAGAAGAAAGACAAGTAGCCTGAGAAGGTTGTTGATTTGGAGGCCGAGGAAGGAAATAGACCCTTAGGGAGTGGCGCCCCTTACCAAGTTGCCTGACTATATCCCTCCACGCAAGGGGAAGGCGAAGTTAACCAAGGACCCAGACTCAGACAAGTTTGTCATTTCTACGCCCCTGTTGCCGAAGCAGGTTCCCTTCGAAGGTTCGCATCTTGCGCGAATTCCCGTGCTAAAAATGGAAGATTGGGACTTGGCAGATCATGAGCAGTTCCCTCACCTAGTGACCACTAATTATATGAACTGTGTCTATTACCCGAACTCAGGTGTCACTGAGTTAGAGATGGTGTAATGGATCCGCAGAGTGGATAATTACGGGTTGTTGAACCTGCTGTGGGTGCCCCATTTTCACCGCACCACTATAAACGCAACCTGCATGCATCAATTACTTACGCTGGTGCACAATGGGTGCTTACGGCTCGGCGGACCTATACCCATCACAGGCATGCTCATCCATAGGATCACACACCTGCCACATGAAGGTTTGAATCCAGCCAAGTAGTCTGATCGAAAGGCAGGCGAAAAGGATTTGGCCGACAAGATGAAGAAGGAATTCGCCCTTGTGAAAAAGCTCGTTGGATGATCTACCACTTCTATCAATGACCCCATGGTGCAGATTTCCATACAAATCCTAGCATAGAAGGTAATGAATAAGTACCACACGGACGAAGTTCTGGTGCCCGTGGTTTCTCTAGCTGCACAATGCGTGAAGGGTGTGCAGTTCAATTGGTCGAGGTACTCGTGCAGTGAATTCCTCTTGAATTGTCATGAGGTCCAGGATGAGACCAAGCCATTTCATTATGCTTGGTTTTTTCTCTCCATCGTGTTGGTTGCATGGGAGCTGCCGAAGGACAACCAGTTTCCTCCTTTGAAAGAAGGATTGTCGAACACTACATAGTTCGCCTCCCTATGGGCCACAAAGGACCCTGAGTGGGTAACCAAAACAAAAATATTATGGGTTTTGATGGAAGCAAGCATTTGCATGGCCATCAACTAGCACCCAAGGTTGTCCCCGGCCTTGTACGAGCAATTGTTAGCTTATGTCGCGTTCAAGGCTGACTTGGACCATGTCTACATTCAGGCATGGAAGGACCCAGAACAAAAATGGTATGATTTACCATATTTGGTCACAGATACAGACATCCAGGAGGTGATCAAGCGATGCCCAGTAGAGTAGCGTGCCCCATCAAATTTGGATGCCAGAACCAGTAAGGGCGCGGAAAGCTTGTCAGCAAAGAAGAGGAAGGATGCAGCCAAGCAGGCTGCACAAAATTTGGTCGTGCAACATAAAAAAGAAGTCATAGAGAAGGCTAGGATGGAAAAGGAGCACGCTACTAAGGATAAGGTTGAGCAAGCGCAGCACGAATCATAGCGAAGTGGTAAATCCCCTTCGCCTGAGACCAAGGAGGAAGAGCAGTCTGAATAGGGCGGCGGAGGAGATGAGGGGTATAACACCCCATTTTGGCTAAGGAAGCATGGATAGGAGCAGCGGGAAGGTCCCCAAAAAAAGCAGAAGTCAGATAAATCGCAGGTTGATCCCATGGTGTTGACGGAGGGCGATCTCGATGAGATCGACGACAAAGTCTAGGATACTACAACTGAACTGTTGCAACAATTTGAGCATTAGTACATGCAAATGCTAGGGAGCGTCCAAAAGGAAATGCGCGAGCTGCAGATCCAAACTAGCAGGATACAGGTGGGCGAAGGTTAACCAAGCGCAGCACAAGTGAGCCTGGAACTGGGGACAAGTTAGGCTGCGAAATTGGTAAGGACCCTGGACCTTTGCACAGTTGCTTTACCAGAAGGGTCCCTATAGCAAAGTCAGTCAATGACCGCATAATCTTGAGTACCCTTAAGATAAACAGGTTGAACATTGTAGTGCTCCCTAATGAGCTTTGTCATGCGCTGCAGGCAGGGGTGACAGAGGAATTGAGAGCTCGGGAGCAACGTGCTCTCAATTTGATAAGCGAATACAGGGTGAACAATGAATATATGTTCACCGAGAAAACGCAGGCCTTGAAGGAAAAATATACAATGCGAGCACAGAGTTTCAGGTTGAAGGTCGCGATAGCAGAGGCGTGCAGAACAGTGGTGGAGTTGCACATTCCAGAGGACGCCAACCGGAAGCCAAGATCCAAAAATTAGTTGTAGGAGTGCGCAAGGCAAAGGTGGAAGTTGGATGAGTTCAATTCGAACTCAACATGAAAATAATGGAGCTACAACTCAAATTACAGCCTACGACTCTGCCCAAGGTCAGGGAGCAGCGCAGAGCCACCATCAAGGAAGGGATGGCCACTTTGGATGCCATAAATGCTAACTGCTCGGCCTTATTTGAACAGGCAATGCAGTTGGTAAAGACTCTGCAGGAAGACCCAAACCTGCAGATTCTAAATACAAAGATTTACGAGATCCATAAGTAGTATGATGAGGTTAGGGTGATGACGTGCTCAATTTCTCCAACACAGCGCCTCACCAAGTTATAGGAGGGGAAACAGCTCCTCGCACAAGTAGAAGCAGCTAAGAAAAAGGAGGTTGTGCTTAAGGCCAAGTTGGGACCTTGGTTAGAAGAGGCTTACCAAGTAACAACCAACATTCAGGAGAAGCTGGCGAGCTTGCAACAAACACAATAAACGATGAAGCTGATTGCGGAAGGACCAGATACAGAGAAGCTCGTAGAAGAGGTCAAGAAGGCAACTACACAGAGTGTTGCCAAGGTTGCAGTTGTGCGGGTGGAGCTAGGGGAGCTTCACAACAAGATCGTCATGCCAACCAAGTGACTCAAGGGCAAGTCATGACCTTTGTGTTGGGGGCTTGTTGGGATGGGATCCCCTAGGTCAGTTTTGGGGTTAAAAACCCAAGTATCGTTGTAAATTTTGGTAAAATATGTAAAGTATCCGCAATTTGTTGCTGTGGAGTGCACAGATAGTAAGGAGTCAAAACGGATTTTAGCCCCTTGTCTATATAAAGTCTAATCAGTTTTGAGATCCACCCGGGTCTGCGTCCGTAGACCATGGGATTGTATGTAAAAATCTATAAATAAGTGTGTCTTAGAGAGTCTAAAGCATGTCTATGTCTGATAGAGGGAATAAGGGTTAGTAAGCAGCAGGCATATAGAAGGGAAAAGGCTCCGGAACTAAGTGCACAGAGGCCTAGAATAGAGTTTGTAGTTGATTGCGTGGAACCTTGCAGCCGAATGCGCAGGGCAGTTTTGAGTTTGTAATACCATATCGAAGATCAATAAAGAAGATTGTTGAAGAATTCATTGTGTTTATCTATTTACTTTTCTCTTTATGTTTGTGATATATGTTGTGATTGAACAAATGTCTTTATGAAATATTGATCTATTGATGCGCAACTTTATGGAATGTGTCTTGATAATTGTACGCAATTCATGTTAAATACTTTCACGAAGATTATAATACATTATGTTATGTTTATTAAATACTTAAGTAGATCTGCGCGAGCTCAGATCTAGGGTTATTTTATGGTGCACGTAAGTGGACGATTTATATGTTAAGGGTCTGCAAAGACCTATCGTAGACCTTCGCGAAGGTCTAGAGGCCGTTTAAAGGAAGTGGAAGTACCAAGCCCTAAGGGCTTATAGATCTGCATGAAAGCAGATCTAGGACAATCAAAGACATCACACTGATTTCTAGATGCGGAAACTTGGTTCCAGCATCCCCCCATACTGCTTCGGGTCAGACTTCAGCCTGCGCTACACGGGTTGATGTCGAAAGGGCCAGTAGTGTAGGGTTTTGTTTGGTGCAATTAACTTTGAACCTAGGTCAGGACCCACTAAGCCAATGCAAGGCAAAACATCAATGATTTAGAGTTTATAATACCCACATGCGCCCCAATGTTGAGCAAGCATACACAATTCTAATCATGTAAATGGAAGCCATGGGTATTCTCGTGTATTTATTCATTATATGAAAGCCATGGGTATGTATTTACTCATTATTGCATCTGCAAGATGTATAAGGGTTTAAGGTAATGCATATTTTATTTTGTGGATTTGAGTTTTGAATAGGAACAAACAAGATAATTACAATTGAACAAATTCTAAATCCACAACAAAATGATTTGTTCAAATGAAGTAGATAACAACAATTTCATCTCCTAATGTAGATATTTCTTATGCCAATAATCCATTGATAGAGTCTGCAATTGGTTTAGCACCACCTCAGCCACCTGTCACGGCGAAAACCAGGTTTATCCCAATTTTACTAAGTTATTTAGAAAATAAATATAAACCAATAAAAGAACCTAATTTTGTAATGCTTAATAAATAAGTAATATGATGAGATGTAGACTCATTTTAGAAGTCTACAGGAGATGAAGAGGAATGAGTGAAAATATGGATGAAGATTTACTAAGAGATTCATGGAAGGATTTGAGGAGATAATGGAGAGATCATATGAGATAGTTATGAAGATATTGTGGAGATAGTTGAAGAGATTGGTATGGTTAGCTATAGTTATATAAGGGACCCTTTGTACAATAGTTCCAACACTCGAGGATTGAGGTAGAAGTTTACTCTTACGAGGGAATTGTGCAATAAGGTCTAGGTGCCCCTTACTTTGCTTGAGTTCGCAAATAGTTTGATGAATGTTTTTTTTATTTTCGTTGCACCACTCTTGATATTCATATATAGTCAGTCTATGTGAAAGTAAAATATATTTCTTTAATAGGATGTTTTATATAATCTCGTTACAAGATAAGAATAGTAACAATATTGTTTGTAAAACTATTGTCATTGTTTACAAAACCATAAAAACTGAAGATAAGACATAGAAATAACTAGGAAACATGAACAAAATACCCTATGCTCAACCCTGGCCTTTATAAGAATGTGTCAGAATGAGAATTTCAATTTATAATTAAAGAAATAATAAATAAATGACAAATTCTTTAATGGTTTTGCAAATAATATTTTAGTGACATATTTGGATTATATAGACTAAAGACCTTACTTAACCAGAGATAATTGAGCTCAACATGCTTGCTTGCTTCACTTGTTGCAAACATACTTGCTTCATGCTAACATAATGTCGCAGTTCTAAAATTTTAGCCCACACATTGTAGAGCAATTTATGTGAGAAACAATAAAAATATCAGCGTGCACGAATGCTCATTTTGTAACAATGAAAGCATACATTATAAGGCATCACCACATACAACCCCAATCGAGAACAAAATAGTGATGGCACCAAATGTAGTATTATATGCAAATCTTATAAATAATGGAAACAAAACTAGTTGTAAATTTATAACCACTTGTCCTAAAGTACATGTTTTAACTTTTTTCTTTATATAGTCATATACCTCATACGAAATAAAAACAATGATAACCAAGTACTCATATGTTCGCTGCATCAACAACAAATAAACATGTAAATAGTATTATTTCATATGGTCAAGATTTTATTCATCTTCCATTCTTTGGATTCCTAAAATTCCTACCATGGTCACAATTTGGACTATGTGTAAATGATATAAAAATATTTATGGGTAGGCCAAGAAGTAGAGAAATCAAACTCCAAATTTTGATCTAATACAAAGGGGATTCCTAAATACAGAGGTAATACAGAGGGGGATTCTTGAAGGAAATAAGTCTAAGCTCGAGGGGAGTTGTTGGCAGTAGCTCATTGGTTGGGAGGAATGTGCGCTTCCCTATTTTTGTTGATAAGATAAGTGTTACCGTTTCAAAATGATATTATTGTAAATTGTTGTTCTAAATTTTGAATAGGGTTGTTTGTCTTATGTAGTATATAAGGAATGGTTACGAATAGAACATAAAAGTATGTTTCCAAATGAATTTTGTAAGATAAATATTTATTACTGTTATTGCATGTGTCGTACATGCAGAAGTATATTTGGATCATCCCAATGGAGGCGTTGTTAATTAAATGTCGAAATTATAAAGATATAATATTGTGAACATAACTGAATGGAGCCTAGATGATTGGAACATATCAAATTAAACCCTGATATAATATGGCTTGTGCCCTCCTCACAATTGTCGTAAGTTTTGGTAGGACACTTGACTCATTCCCTTCTTAAATATTTTGTTTGTTGCGCAAAGATAGACAAATGGTTTTTAAGGTTAGGACTATAGAGACCCTGGTATGATAATACCTTAATATTACCCTTCCAACTAGGTAATAAATAACCTTTTACAAGGAAGGAAGGATATTCAGTTGGTGTAGTGTGAACAACCGACAGTGAGGTCGAGACAAGTAGAAGTTAAAAAAAAAATCTTAGGGGTCGGGTCTGGTAAGGAAACATGGAATTTAAATAAGAGTTTTAAGCTATGCTCTCTTTACTAGTTATGACATAGTTGAATGGTGTGAAGTAACAAAATCTTAACAATGCCAATCTTCAGCCCAAGGCTCATATTAATTGGGAAAATTTGACAAGGGGACTGGAAATTTCCCCTATATACAACCTCCCAAGTAAACGAAAGAATAAATTCCAAATATTATTCATTAATCGTCCAACAAAAATAATTCAAACCTGATAGCATACAAGATTAGTACATAATTGTATTGGGTAAGGAATATTCTGAGTGAGTAAGGGTCTAAGCTAGTACTCTAAACTCACATATAAAATTTAATTATATCGACAACGAATTTATGGAATAAGTTAAAGGTCAAAACCTATTAGTTTCTAACAAAAAAAACTCATTGAATTTACTAGCAAATTATGGTGTTGACTTCAACTAACAAATACTCCAAGAATAAGGAGACTCCTATGTAATCCAACATTTTCAGAAGTATGTGGAATCCAGTTATCAAATTATCATGATGGCAATAACTTGTTGAATTATGCGAGATTGAAATTTGTTGACAAATCACTTGCATTCATTAAAACAATGTAAACTTTGAAATGATAACTATAAACTCAAAACGGGAACTCTAGCCAAAAAAACCCCGAAAAAACACCAAAAACAGTGCTAAAAACGAAAAGTGTTGATGCTGGAATAACACCATTTTTTTTTCTTGGGTAAATTTTCAACATGTTTTAAAAATGGCCGTGAAATTTTTTGCGCAAAAATTATCCAAAAAATACCCTCAAAACGGAAAGTGTTAATGCTGGGAGAACACTTTTTATTCGAAAGTAAAATTTGAACATTTCGAAATAACATAAAATATTTTAT
>APFE030109136.1:34906-60415 GCA_000404065.3 Pinus taeda | reverse complement strand
AAGAAAATGAAGCATTGAAAGAACAAAGCAAAGTGGACAAAATGGTCCATGACAATACAATGCTTCACTTAGGACTTTGGCAGAAGAAGAATAGAAAATTGAAAGGGAAATCTAAGAAACTCGGCAGGGCATTGATCAATTTGAGGTTCATGTGTTTAGTCAAGAAACCAAGAACAATTTTGGCAACAAGGAGAAAGAGAAGAAGGCTAGATGTTTTGGCAGAAACATCTGAGAACATGGATTAAAAGCAATGACAAAATTTTGGTTGCAAGAGGACATGCAACACCTTCACAGTGGGGGTATGTTGAGCCTCAAACCTACACTTCTTTACACATCCTCCCAGCCTCTTTTTCTTATTCATTTCCCTATTTTGCCACTCATTCCCTCCATCAATTTGCTCAAATCGTTGTATTTTAGGACTTTTTACATGGTTTTCTAATTATGCTAATGACTGTGTTTGGTTTAGAATTTTGGTCCAAGGTGCTGCATTTCCGCAGCTCACACATGGTTTACATAGGGTTTTCCGCAGCTGATCCCAGTTTCCGCAGCCAATCCTGGATTCCGCAGCTGTTTTATTAAACGCTATGTTCCAGGTGTCCTCCGGGAAGAAGAGCGACATGGGAAAGTTCGTGGAACCAAGGACATGGTGTGTGTCCCTCCAGATCATCCAAACCAGTCATCAAAGCCCGTGGTCAACGAGGAGGCAACCTCGGTCAAACAGAGGTCATTGGCAGTGGCACGGCTCTGCGTGTTCTATTTTAGAGCACGTGAAGAATAGGTGGCATCATCCTCAGTTATGAAGGTAGTGGGAAACATAATCCAACAGCGGATTGAATGCCCACAATGACCGTTGCCTAGATCCGAGGACGTAGCAAGACTACATGTTTTTATTCAGCTGTTCGAATTACTTAGATTTCGTTAAGTTAGTTCGCCTTCTGCAATTATAAATAAAGCGTCTTTGAACGCATGACAAGTTAGTTGTTAGCTGCTGTTATATACTTTTGAACTCCCACTATATTTTCCTATTTCATGCATAATACATGAGAAGACTGTTATTCCATTTACGTGTGTGATTTATCTTTGAAACGGCTGGAGTAGGCAGAGGGCCCCTGTTTACTAAAGGCCTGTATAGTATTTTAATTTCCTGCATTTCGTTTGCTTATTTCATGTATATAATGCTTTTAATTGCTGTGTTTTAATAGCTGTACATACATTTCAATTTCTGCTTGTTTACATTTCTGTACTTTTTCATGACTGATCAGTGTGTTATGCAGGTTTCTTAGATGTGCCCGGGATAGTTTCATGCTTTTCTTTTGCACAACTAGTGACATGTGTGATCATCTTATCTATGTTGTTGACCTTCTTTGTTTTGCAGCCTTTATTTCCTCTTTATCACTTAGTTAATTTGCATATTTGCTTTCTGTTTGTAGACATCAAGTTGTTTATCTATTGATGGTCTCTTCTTCATAACTTAATATATTTATTAAGGACCAAAATATCACTTAGCGCAGCTTGATTTAGTGATTCAAGAACTCACAATTGCTTGACTTGTTTTTAATTGTTTATCACATGACATATTCAGTTAAAAGACAAGAGGTTAAGAGGAAGTTAAAGTATTTGTGACTAGTCTTTATTTGAGATAGATTTACTTTAGTTCACATTGCTTAGTTGTTATTTGACATAGATTTCATTTGTATTTTCTTGCAGCAACAGAGGCACTGGGCCAATGTCATTAGTCTTTTATTTGATGCCTTTACTTTCCTTTAAGCATTGATTTCATTTCAAGCTTTCTTGTAGAGTACTTTTAAGTTGTAAAAAGCACATCACAATCTCACACACTTCACTCACTTTATTTTAAGTTGTAAAGAGCACATCACAATCTCACACACTTCACTCACTTTATTTCATCACATCACATTAGGAGAGATATACTTGAAAACAACCCTAAAAAGTTAAAAACGATGAAAGCTCAAGAAATAGTTGCCTAAGTACATACAGTACACCTCACTTCATCAGCTTACGAGCCCTAGGTTGACATTTAAAAGTTGCAATTTAGACATCACTAAATTGACCAAACACCAGGGAAGGTCGCACCCTCCAAACACTGATTGAGCATAAGGCAAATCTAGCCCAAGTCAGTCTTTGGCGAGATGACTTGCTCACACACAACCAGGAAGTGGAACAGGCTGTGATGGAAGCCTGCAGCAAGGCACTGGAGTTAGCTATCCTAGCCGAACTTCCAACAACTAACAAGATTCATCGCATGGCTACAGGATTCCGGATGTCCCAAGAGGACGTTGCGAAGGCTCAATGGGAATTAAATCTACAAATTGTTTTGAGCTCAATCTAAAGGCGCAACCGACCACACCGTCGAAAATTCAAGAGCAGGGTCGCATTGAAATACAAGTATGACTAGAAATAATAAAACGCGTTGTCCAAGATTGCTCAGGACTGTTAGATCAATCCCTCCTTATGCTCACCTCCATCCAGGAAGACCCAACCATACAGTACACAGAAACCGAAGCTCGGTATTTGCAGTAGGCTTATGACACAGTCCAAGGGACTGCGCAGATGGTCGCTATCACGTAGAGGTTGGCTAAAATGAAAAAGGCCCAGGCTCTCAAGGCACAAATTGACATTGCGCGACAAAAGGAGGCAATGCTTAAAGAACACATCCAGCCTTGGCTTGATGAAGCATTTGTGGTCTCTACAGCCATCGAAGGAAAGTTAGCACACATGCTAGCAGTAGGTGATCCTGGATAGGCAACTGCAAGTGATACAGATGCATCAGCGGCTCACGTAGAACAAGTACAGAGGATAGCAGTAGAGTGTGTTGCAAGCACAAGCAACGCGCAAAAGTTGTTGACCAACCTCCACGCAAAGATTGTCACACTAGCCGAGTGACTCGAGACGAGTCACGATTATTGTGTTGGGGGACTGTTGGGTAGCAAAGGGTCCGCGTAACAGTTTTGGGGCTCAAAGCCTTCAATTTTGGGAAAAGGCATGGTAAGGACTTTGTGAAGTGTGTAGAGCACGAATTATAAATGATTCAAGTCAAAGGGTTGTCCATCCAAAAAGTAATGTAAACTAATAGGAAGTGATTCGGCCCACCCATGGTCCGCGAACCATGGAAATGTGTAAATAGAGCAAGGCTCTAGAGTTAGAAGTCAGCTTTTGGTATGTACTTTTGGATCTGGAATGTAATGGGTTTTTGAAGAAAGATGTCTTGGAGCGACTCTAAGTTCAAGTCAAGGGTGTTGGTAGATAGATAGATGCTTTGCAGCTGTGTGAGCAGAGGCCTGGTAGAGTCTGCAGCTATGTGCATGGACCCCTATAGCTGAGTGCGTAGGGTGAATCTGGATGTATTGGTGAAAGAGTTGAATAAAGATAAGTTGGTTCTGAAATATTGTGTTGAATCTGGAATATTGTGGATCTGGTTAATTTATGATTGATATATCTATTTGATTTGTGAGCTTATGCTTATGTTATGAGTTTATGCAAATCTGTAACTTTTCTAGGTGCGCGAACTGGTTATCTTTATTAAATGTTTTCTTAAAGACCGTAAAAGGTAGATCTAATCTATAATAACTCATTAGTAATAAGTCTCAAGGAATTGCCTTGTTCTGGATCTACGCAGAAGCAGAGTAGCGCGAGGCCACAGAACGGCGCAAAAACCCTCCAGACCACATCAAGACATCCCAAGGGTGCGGAAACCTAGTTCCAACACCCTCCCCTGCTACCTTGGGTGAGCCCTCAGTCCGCACTCCATGGGCTGTTGCCGAAAGGGCTGATAGCTGTGGGATTTGTTTGGCTAAATAACTCTTCTGAACCTCGGTCAAGCCCATATAAGCCAACACAGGGTCCTTAGTCACCTTAGCATTCGGCTTCCTTGGTGGCATATATGGAGGTAACCGCAAAATTGGTTCGGCTTCGTTGACTTTTATATCCTCAATTCCGACCCCATGCTCTTCCTCCTCTAACTCAACCAGCTCCATTGGTTGCTTCTTTTTCTCTTTTTCCATATTTCCCTTGCTCCTCTTCTCAGCATTCATCTTCTTAGGTGACTGTCTCACAAATGGCTTCTACAGTTTCTTCTGTTTCTTCATTATTGCAGCTTTTACTAGTTCTACCACCGTTTTTGTCGCTCCTGTAGTTGTGGGCTTTGACCTCAGCAATATGGGAGTTGTGGTGTGTGTAGGAGGAGTAGCAGTCTTGATGCCTATTAATTCTTGTGCCAGAAATGTTGAATAGATGTCCTACTAATCCTCACTCGAAATGTAACAATTCTCTCGCCTCAAACTTAGGTGCAAAATCTCACAAGAGTTCTTAAATAGGAAAAGTGTCTAAATGTAGAGCAAGCGGGGGGGCATATTTATAGACAAATTCAAATTTGAATGCCATGAATTCTTACGGATCTTCCTCATAAATGTGATTCGGCGGCATATTTTCATAAATATGCTCCTTAACTACACTTCCCCCGCTCCCTTTAATGGAAAAATTGCAATCAAATCAATTGTAGCTTTTCGAATGATCATATTCTAGTTAGGCTTCATTGGACCCTCCCTTATGGCACAACTATATTCAAATAGATTTCTCCACCTGTTCCATCACCCAAAACATCGTGCAACCCTCTTTCTTCGACGAAACCATTTCTCAGCAGAGTAGTTTATAGTCTTGCACTTTCTTTCAGTTGCGTGAAGCACTAAGAATTTCCTGTTGTCATATAGTTTTCATAGCCTTGTAGGAATGGGATCATCCCTGTATACCTTCAATCTGCTTCCATTAATCCTTCCAGGAAGCAACTCTCCATTCAACTTCGCGAGCTAAAATGCACCACCATCCGAAATATCCTTGATTACATATGGTCCCAGCCATTGCATCTGAAACTTCCCTGGAAAATTTGTGAACTTACTGTCATACATCAGGACCAAATCTCTAGTGTTAAAAGTACCTTGCTTAATATGGCAAGAATGCCACACCTTTTACCTAGCTTTTTTCACCTGTTGATGAAAGCCAACCAAAAAGCTATCCTCCTCCAGTGCAAGTAGTTGCGCTAAATGTTCCTCCATGCAATCACGATCAGCCATCTCAGTTACTATTGTGATCGTTGTTGGAAACACTAAGAGGGGGGCTAAATCAGTATTCCTTAGCAATTAGTACTTTTAAATCTTTTCATAGCATTAGTTAATCTTCAATTACTATTAATATTTATGCAGTAATTATAGTAAATAAAAGAACATAGTAGGCACAATAATTTTAGGTGGAAAACCCCCTTTGGGTCAAAAACCACTGGACGCTTTTCTAATAAATTCTTTAATCTTTAGCCCCAACTAAAATGAAAGCAACAACTTCCTAGAATTCTAGAAAAGCATTATTCTCCATCTCCCACTGGAAGAATGCCTCAATGCCCTGGTTTCTTCAGTAATCAACTAAATGGATGCTGCAACACCCTAGCGAGCCACAACTCACCCTAGCACCACCCTACCACCCTAAAGTGTTCACAGGCCCCAACCTGTAGGCGACTTCATACACCTTCCTAACACCTCCCTGCCACCCTATAATGATTTGAAATGAGACAAGAGTGTGGATTTCCATACTAAGGATAACGATCCACGATACAATATGATTTACAATGATTTTGACCAAACACCCAATCACACTATGCCCTACAACCCAACCATGACATCATCCCAATAGAGACTCCTATACCTCCCAACAATGTCTTTTCAACTCTAGGAAGATTGACTCTTTTACAGTAGTGACTCTTCCAATGATGACACTTTTACAAATGAATCTTTTACAACTTTACAATGATGACTCTTTTACAATCATGACTCTTTTATAAATGACTATTTTACAACTTTGCAATGATGACTCTTGGCCTTAACAATACTTCACAATACCTAGATGGTTGTCATGTCTTCAAGGATGTCCCACTACAATGCTTCCTTTGATTTTATACTTCTACTCTTAAATTTTTGCTTGATGTTGTACTTGAATCTTCTTCTACTTGCATGCAAAATTTTCTCGGCAAAACCAATCCCAAAACAAAACAAAATACTCTTCAATTTACATCTACCTACAAAACATATGTAGGTGCATAATAATGAATAAATACAAATTAAAATTACAAAGCGTAGCTAATGTGTGGTTGTCACTTTTTTTGTTAACTTGTTGCAGAAGTAGACAAAGGCTCTCACTCTTGATATAGGCCTGGACTCTATGCAAGACTATATCAAAAATTCACCTAAAGATATATACAATAAAAACTAATGACAGACCCTAGACTTGTGATGGACCAATTTCTAAGTACAACAATAGAGACCATTCTATCAACTATGACAAGACAAGTAACATGAACTTACAACATCATATAGATTTAGCAGACTTGGTGTAGCATCAAGAATATGTAGCATCAAATGTGTAGTATCAAGAATAGGACATCCGAAATGTGGTATCAAAACTAACTGTGACATATAGATACATAGAGATATAACCGAGCCCCTGTATATACTTACATTCTCCTGCAAAAACATATGTCAGAGATGATATTGAAAATTCAAATGTAAACACTAATCATACATACCTTGATGTAGGAGACTTACCCTTGACTGTATTGTGGGTCCTTGCTGCAGTGATCCTTGAATGCATGTTTTTTCTTTCCTTCTAAGAGCTTGATATTGAATCTATTGTATCTATGTAATTTCGGATCTACAGGGTCTGAAATTTCATTTTGTGGTATCCCCTCTAAGTCCTCTTTCCAACCCCACAAGTCTAATCAATATTGGATTCTTCAATAAAGATTTATTCCCAATACCCCACGATGACTTGATTATAGACTGGTTCAATAGAGCGAACTTGTACGAAGTTCCATGTGTCACTTTTGCAATCTTCGGCCCTGAAAACAATACCCAACAAACTAAATTCCATCCTATTTCTGCCACTATTTACGAAATGTGAATCTAATGCTCAAAGAGAAAGTTATGATGATTTTCCCAACATCGCCTTTTTGACGTGGAATTCAGGAACCTGCAAAAATCCTAACTTCCTCATTTCATATCTCCAAAAATATAGCGAACCAAGATCTGAAATTCAGTTACAAGGTTCATCAAGATTTCGACTCAAATGGGTTTGAATATCAGCTTTTGAAGCTTCGCAGAAAAAAATTATAGCACAAATTCCACGATGATCTGTTTGAAGCCACAAAATCCCTACTAGAGGAGGGTATGAGGGTCACTATTTATATGAATGTCTTGAGTTGAGAGGGTCCTCAATAAGTGAATGTTGGAGGGATTTTAGGAGAAAATAAATCATTATTAACTATTGACTATTCAATGACCACAACCAATTATGAGTTTCATGCCACAACCCCATAGGGTTTTAGCCCACTAATTGGGGTTACTAACTTCAAACATGAATATCTCTCAAACCATGAAGAATTACATGGCATGTTGTATATCAACAGAAACATCTCGATGAGTAGAATCCATCTAGAATATCCTTGACTCATAATAGAGTAATTTTTCAATTCAAAATGACCATGAAAGATTGGGGTAGCCCTTGGTGTGCTTGGGTTGACATCAATGACAACCACTGATCAACAATCCTTAAGTTGGGCACTATATATTCCATTGGCATCACTGCTTCTTGTCCATATACCAATCAAAATAGTGTTTTCCCTATCAATTTCTTACAAGTCGTGCTATATGCCCATAGAACCGCTGGTATGTGCACATCCTAGTCATTCCTATTAACATTGTAGATCTTCGGTAAGGCATTCTCCAATATTTTGTTAAAATATTTGACAGTTCCATTTTCCTGGGGATGATATGGTGTACTCTTCTAATGGTGCATTTGGAACTCTTCTGCTATTTCCTTAGTTGTTTCATTCAAGAAGTGCGAACCTTGGTCACTCATCAGGGTCTTCGGGCATCCAAACTATGAAATGTATTCGAAAATAAACTTCGCAAAAGTTTTCGCGTTGCAATCCTTCACAAGTTGTGCCTTGGCCCATATACCAATCAAAATAGTGTTTTCCTTATCAATTTCTTACAAGTTGTGCTATATGCCCATAGAATCGTTGGTATGTGCACATCGTAGTCATTCCTATTAACATTGTAGATCTTCGTTAAGGCATTCTCCAATATTTTGTTAGAATCTTTGACAGTGCCATTTTCCTGGGGATCATATGGTGTACTCTTCTAATGGTGCATTTGGAACTCTTCTGCCAGTTCCTTAGTTGTTTCATTCAAGAAGTGCGAACCTTGGTCACTCATCAGGGTCTTCGGGGATCCAAACTGTGACAAATTGTATTCGAAAATAAACTTCGCAACAGTTTCCGCGTTGCAATCCTTCATAAATTGTGCCTTGGCCCATCTATTCAAGTAGTCTATCACAGTGATAATATAACGCGCACCTGTCTTCTTCCCTGGTGTATTAATTGGTCCAACGAAGTCAATTTCCCATTTATCAAATGCTTGCAGCATGACAAGTGGGTTTAATGGAAATTCATCTCTTTGCAATGGTCTTCCAGTCCTCTGACACACATAGCATGCCCTACAATACTCCTTAGAATATTTGTGTACCATAGGCCACCATAATCCTACTCGCATAATATTCTGCGCAGTTGCCTTACCAGCATAGTTTCCTCTTGTGACACCACCATGCGCTTCTGCCGAAATACTATGTTGTTCATACTCATGTACATGGATTAATTGGTCCAACGGAGTCAATTGCCCAGTTATCGAATGCTTGCAGCATGACATGTGGGTTTAATGGAAATTCATCTCTTTCCGATGGTCTTCTAGTCCTCTAATACACATAGCATGCACTACAATACTCCTTAAAATATTTGTATACCATAGGCCACCATAATCCTACTTGCAAAATATTCTGCGCAGTTGCCTTACCTGCATAGTGTCCTCTTGCGACACCACCATGCGCTTTGCCAAAATATTGTTTTGTTCATACTCATGTACATAACGAACAAAAAATTCATCTAGTCTCATCTTATATAATTGTCCTGCAATGACTAAAAAATTTGCAGCCCTTACCACTAGTTCCATCTTTTGCTACATTGTGTATCCTTTAGAAGCTACGTTAGTAGACAAAAAATAAATAATGTCTGCAAAATGTTCATCGTCAACTCTGACAACGAAGAGTTGCGTGTTAGGTAACCCCTCATCGATATTAGTGGGTTCTTCACTGTTCTCGACTCTAGAGAGGTGGTAAGGTCCAACATTTAACCTCCCTGGCTTAACTATCACTTCAAAATCATACTTCTAGAAGAGAAGCAACCATCTACAAATCCCCCCCCCCCAACATAGGCTAATTGACTAGGTGCTTGAATGCAGAATGATCCATATACATTTTAAAGAGCATTCCTAGCAGATAATGCCTGAATTTTTGTAGTGTGTAGACCATGGCTAATCCTTCTCGTTCTGTGGTTGAATAGTTTCTCTCCATCTTATACAATTTCCTACTTGTAAAGGAAATGAGATGGTCAATATCTCCTTCCGCTGGTGGATTTAAAACAGCTCCCAATGTTATACAAGACGCATCCACGTGCACATGAAACTCTTTCTTCCAATCTAGGAATACTAGAATTGGCGTAGTAACCACCTTCTCTTTAAGAACATCCAAACTCTTTTGGCAGTCATCATCCCAGCAAAATGTAGCATCCTTCTTCAATAACTTCTCCATTGGCATGGTAATCTACACAGAAAATACATTTCTTCAAATTCAAGGGAATCTGATACTTCCTGCATGTATCCAACATTAGGCACAGACTAGAAACATGTTTCTTAGCCAGCCCAAATATTGTCCAATCATCAAAGTAGACCTCTAGAAACGTGTGAATAAATTCCTTGATGTTGCTACTACCACCCTTGAAAATATTGCAGGGGAATTTTTCAGTCCAAAAGGCATAATGGTATATTGGAATGACCCCAATTCTGTAGCGAAGGTAGTCTTTCTCCTATCTTCTGGTGCAATGTTAATTTGGTGATATCCCGTAAATCCATCTATGAACAAATAAGCCTCATGTCCACCAACGTTTTCTAGAGCTTCATCTGTAAAAGGCGTAGCAAAGGGTTCATGCATGCATGCATCATTTAACTTCTGCAGATCTACTCAAATCCTTATATCACCTTTTTTTTTTCTTTTATTGGACCACCCTCGGACTGACCCATTTTGACTCTTCCACTGGCTCAATTATCCCTACTGCGAGCATCTTATCCAACTCTTCTTGTACCTTTTCCTTGTACTTGGGGTTTAGTCGATATGGGTGTTGCGTCTGGTTTTAAATTGATCTTCATCACACCAAATCACCTACTATGCCCTTCAATTTAGATACTTTAGTTCGAAATAAGTCCCGATATTCATGTGGTAATTCAGCAACCTTTCCAACCATGTCTTCATCCCAATAGTTGCCAATTTGTGTGAACTTTGGTTATGCTTCTAAGCCAATATTTAATTGTTTTCTCTTTACCGGTTGTGAGATATCAAGGATCTTTGCATTAGGCCCTACTACTTTGCGTAGTCCTTCTAACTTAGGAATGTTGATATTTTGTGGATCATCATCACCTTCTTCCATAGTAACATTGTAGCATTCCAGCGCATGTTGTAGTTATGCATTCGAGTCAGACTGCATCCAAGTTATGTTGAAAATAGCAACAAGAAATGATAAAAATAGAATCCAGAATATTCCAATTTTGATTTGTCCTTGAATTAAAATTGTGAATTAAATTTGAATTTAGCCTCACCAACTACTTGAAAAATAATTAATTAATTCATCTTGAGTTAATTAGTTGGAGAAATTCAAGTTAGAAGTCTTTGTGAAGTCATGCAACAGTTATCCCTTAAATTAAGGAGATTATCCCTTAATTAAGGAGATAAGGTTGAGTTATATTTGAGTTGTAATTAGTTCGCTCAGTTTACTGAGTTCAGTCCAGTTAAATTAGTTCCAAACTGTTTGAGGAACTAATTGTGAGTTATCAATCAGTTGATGCATGCATGCATCCAACTAGTGTACTCTAGATAACTAAAGATTCTCTCGTCAGAAACGCATGCATGTCTATTCAGAGAAAAACCCAATTGAGCTAAATGTCAAAGATAGGTTACCATCAATTGCATGAGTTTTCCTATAAAGGAAACTCATCCATGCAAAAGGAATAAGGTTCCTTGAGGATTGTGCAGTTTTACAGGGTGTGAGATCAATGTGAGTGATCAATGTTACACTTGGTAACAGTAGGATCATCGAGAGAAACTGCGCAAGGAAATAGGAGGCTTGGAGGGCTAAGGAGAAGGTTTGTGAGAAGCCTTGTTTGCCTGTGAGCATACAGGAGGATTATACTGAGAGCTGACAGTCATAATTTATACATGGTATCAGAGCAAAGGTTATCAAAGCTATGAATAGTATACTAAGAAGGGAATTTTAAGTTTGAAGTTTGGGATTGCAGGTGCAAATCAAATTCATCTCATACTTCAAGGTTGGTCAATGGCGTTCTATGGCTTGAGGCTCGAGTATGCCTTGGAAGGCAGCTCGAATTACATAGCATGGAAAGATCGCATGGAGGCTGTATTAGAAGACAACGGCTTGAAGGATTTCATTGATTAAGAAATCCCAAATCCAGGATCAACTAATGCACAAGAGTTAGCTAAATGGAAGAAGTGTGTAGCGAGGGCAAGATGGGTTATCCTTGAGGGATTTTGATACCATATTGTCTCGAGTCTCCATGGGAAGGATATTCTATATTCAATGTGGAAGACATTGAAGGACCTCTACCAGAACAGTAGTGACCAGAGGAAATTGGCACTCAAGGATAAGCTTTGAAGAATCAAGATGGAGAATTGTGATACTATCTCCACATATCTGAAAAAGCTCACCACTTGCAGAGATGAGCTTAGCAGTGTGGGAATAACTACTGTTGATGATGGTATGGTAAGCCTCACTCTACTTGACATTCCAAAGAGTTGGAATAGCTACCAGGACTCTGTGAATGGAAGGGAGAAACTTCTGGATTGGGAACGACTGTGGTCAGATCTCATGCAGGAGGAGATCAGGAGGAGCACACGAGATGGTTCTTCATCCAAGGATGATGAAGAAAATATGGCCTTAGCAAGTAAGGCAAGGAAAGGGAAGGGGAAGATGTCCCATTCCAAATCGAATTCTTCTCATGGAGGGAAGAAGGTTGACAAGTCTAAAGTGAGATGCTTTAATTGTCACGAGATGGGTCATTATGCAACTAATTTCCCATCAAAGAAGTCCAAGAAGGGATCCTCAGAAGGATCAGAAGGAGAGGCATTAGCCTCTCAGTTCGAAATGGACTTCACCCTCATCGCATGCATGGTGTCATCGATGATGGGTTGTGGTTGGTTTCTTGACAATGGAGCCTCATTCCACATGACCGGCAATAAAATCTTATTCAGTACCTTGGAGGAGAAAGACCTCAAGATGCACATAGAGATGGGAGATGATGAAAGGTATAGTGTTTTAGGAGTGGGCATGGTTGCTTTTCAAACGGAGCATGGAGCTCTTATCACCTTGACAGATGTGAAGTATGTGCCTGGACTGAAGAAGAATTTGGTATCGATCGTGATGTTATCTTTAGTAAGGGAAATCTTTTCCTTAGATATGTCACCACAAGACAGGTGAAACAGATCAGTTCATGAGTCAAGAACCTATATGCTCTTGAAGTTAAAGATGCATGCAAAGCCTTAAGGAGAAAGGCTAATGTTAGAGACTTGGTGGTTGAGAGGGAGAGTAAATTACCTGTCAACATGCAACCCCAAAAGAAGTCTCAAACAATTTTGGAGGAGCCACAATTGGAGAAGTCAAGAGGAGACCGATTGGAGGCATCCATTCATGCAAAGGCCTCCAGTATGGGGAAATTTCAAGCCAAGTGGGCAAAGGGATCACATGTGGCCATACCTCTAGGTGTGAGGTGGGGCGATGTGAAGTGATAGTCTCAAGAAGGCTAAAATTAGGCAGGGTCCATTGAGAGGTTTTATCTCATGGATCGTACCTTGTTGCGGGAGCCCAAAGAACATATTAGCGGGAGGAATCAGTGGGATTGATGCAGTCAGAGATCAAAGTGACAGAGGCTAGAGCAATCAAATACTAAAGAGTGCAGAGAAGGATTGACAACAGTGCAGAAAGACTAAGTTAGCAGAAGCGCAGAGTTTTCAGTCAACAGAGACAATAGTAGGCAGAGACTTTGATGACAGAGGCATCATTCTCATTCAGGTTGGATGTTTTTTTTGTTTCTGGAGTTGCTAGAGCAACAACACTAGAGAGAAGTGTTGCATGCAGAACATTCCAAATGTTCAAGATCGGGATCGAGTTGAATTCCTTTCTTGTTGAGAGGGAGTGTTGAAAATAGTAACAAGAAATGATAAAATAGAATCCAGAATATTCCAATTTTAATTTGTCCTTGAATTACAATTGTGAATTAAATTTGAATTTAGTCTCACCAGCTGCTTGAAAAATAGTTAATTAATTCATCTTAAGTTAATTAGTTAGAGAAATTCAAGTTAGAAGTCTTTGTGAAGTCATGCAAAAGTTATCCCTTAAATTAAGGAGATTATCCCTTAATTAAAGAGATAAGATTGAGTTATATTTGAGTTATAATTAGTTGGCTCATTTTACTGAGTTAAGTCTAGTTAAATTAGTTCCAAACTATTTAAGGAACTAATTATGAGTTATCAGTCAGTTGATGCATGCATGCATCCAACTAGTGTACTCTAGATAACTGAAGATTCTCTCATCAGAAACTCATGCATGTCTATTCAAAGAAAGACCCAGCTGAGCTAAAGGTCAAGGATAGGTTACTATCAATTGCATGAGTTTTCCTGTAAAAGAAACTCATCCATGCAGAATGAATAAGGTTCCTTGAGGATTGTGCAGTTTTATAGGGTGTGAGATAAGTGTGAGTGATCAATGTTACACTTGGTAACAATAGGATCACTGAGAGAAACTGTGCAAGGAAATAGGAGGCTTGGAGGGCTAAGGAGAAGGTTTGTGAGAATCCTTGTTTGTCTGTGAGCATCCAAGAGGATTGTACTGAGAGCTAGCTAGCTATGAGAGATAAGGCTTTGTGTAATCTTGATGTATTTCCACTTGTATGATAATACAGATAGCGGGGTTTTTAGCTAAGGCTTTCCCCAGAGTATTCTTTTGTGTTTCATGTGCATTGATTCTTCTTCTATTATATGTGTTTCGCTTGATCTTGCTCAAATCTATTAAGCTTCCGCAAGTTTGATTGTACAAGTAGATTAAGTATTTTTCTTTAGTTATATTGCATTATTAGGTTAATCTACAATCATAATTTCTACAAGTTATAGGTTTTATTGGTGTTCGGAAGATCGTTGCCTTAATTGCTAGAAGCTACCCATCAATGCATTCAAACCCATCTTCAAAGCTGAATGTAAGCAGAAAAATCTCCTTCATTTCATCCCAGTCAACAATCTCATGTCGCAGCTCTGTCTCCAAATACCAGTTCATCGGTATAACGTCTAAGGTATCAATAAAGATACGTACCCATTCCTATTGAGGTACCTCACCCCAAGCCTTAGTCTATCTAGCCAGATGTTTGCGCGGGTCATTCTTACCTGTGTACTTTTTACTGAGCCGTGTCATTGCAAAGTCAAATCTTAATCTCATCAATCTACAATATCCCTTCCAATTAGCAATGTTATCCTTGTGGGTTAGCCACCATCTTGCAGGCATAGCTCTTAAAGCCAAATATAGAGCGAACTTGTGCTCCTCTGATATGTCTCTTTAAAAATGGTCAAGAAAAGTATCGACATCATTTAGCCCATCATAATAAGGTAGTTTACATATCTCAGTTGATATATAGTGTAGAGATTTTGTAAGCTTGTTGCATCATAGTGTAGAGACCTCATGCAACCGATTCTGCTTGTTTTTTTAATTCTTCATCTGAGTCTGATTGGCGCGAACTATCATTCTCCCAACAGATATTTCCATCTACAGTGGATTAATCCAATCTTTGTCTCATGCAGTGAGCTTATATATGTGATCAATGTCTTCATCATCATAGTCATCACAGGTTGGTTCTGTGTATCGCGCACCTTCCGCTGGATCCAATGGAACAACCACTCTAAGGCAATTCTCTTCAAATACCATGCTTCACTCGTTCAAATTAATAATAGAATTCATGTTTAAAGACCAATTAATGTCGAGCAATGTTGGCTATGGATTACTGTCATCTACTATTTCAATAACTTCAAAATCTATGAGCTCGTTGGCTCCTTCAACATCTACAGTCGCTCCATGTAAGTGACCCATCGGAATTATCTTTTGTTGGTTTTCCATGCGTAGCTGGATTGGCAACCACTACAACTTAGGTTTCCCCATACATTCCCAAGTATTTTTTGGTAGTATATTAGCGTCATATCCCAAGTCTAGAATTATCTCATCCATATCAAAATCACCAATTTTTTTTGTCAACTACATTTCCCTACTAGTCCGTTTCTTGCTTCAGTTCACCTTATTTATGGCGTGTTGTTCTAGTAGTAGCTTGTCCTTGCTAACACAATTATCTATCAGTTCTTGTAGTCCTTCAACTGCCTTTTGATCCTGTAATAGATTCATGCATGTCTGAAGAAATGATTTCAACATTGTGGGATCAGAGTTCTCTGTCACAGTACTTTCTTCAGATTTCTCTCTTCATGGGACAATTCGTTTCTGAGTTTTAGACGTAGAAGCACCTAGATCCATAAAACTTTTCCTTGCCTCCATAAAAGTCTCCTTTTCTCTATGTATGTCAAATTCAACATTCTTTCCACTAGCCCTGTGAACCCATGTATCCGATTTACCTTCTACATTGTCTTCACCAGTGGATATACCACTTTGCGTTACTATATTGACACTAGGATTGTCTTTACGCAGTTCAAATCGCATCATCAGAATGTTTTGTTTTGGCTGTTGGTTCTACTTTTCCAGCATCTTTGTTATTAATACAGGACACTCTTCTATAACATGATCAAATTGCTTATAGTATTGACAAGAAGGATGAGTTGGATTCTAACAGTTGCATGCAAAATGTCCTGGTTCTCCACAGTTGTAGCAGGTGGTCTGGCCCCAACTTCTTCCAACTCCTCCTCCTTGTCCTCTTCCCCATCCTTGGAATCCTCTGTGATCCGTAGGTGAGCCTTGGTTTTTCTGAACACAGTTTTTAGCCTACATCCTATACATTGGGGTTTTGTCTATCATCATGTCATAGCTTCGGCAATCTCTTTCATCATG
The DNA here is from genome assembly GCA_000404065.3 of Pinus taeda. Classification (NCBI taxonomy): domain Eukaryota; kingdom Viridiplantae; phylum Streptophyta; class Pinopsida; order Pinales; family Pinaceae; genus Pinus; species Pinus taeda. The sequence continues at coordinate 44,148 of APFE030109136.1, read as the reverse complement.
GCCAACCAATTTACAAAATTTGCAGAAGAGTTGCTTTGGTGACTACAAAAATTTTTGTAATAGATAACAATTGTCTATCGTATACATTCTTGGTACTTGGAAGACACTACACCACATGCTTGATCCAACAAGAGACTCTAGTTTCAGTGGGTTGGGACCTCCAGTAGCTTTATAATCCCAGTATATAGGGCAATGATCCTTATAGTGGCCTACAGCCTTGAAATTTGTGCACCAAACTTGAGGCCGTAGTCTTGAGTAAACGTCCTTTCTATTCTTCAGATCTTGCAACTCCATATGCAAGCTTTCTAACTGTGACTAGATCTATTGGACTCCTATATTCATATCCTAAATCGGTGAAGCCTCCAAGTTCATAGCAATCTCTAATTTTTCGGCCTAATATCTAATCTTCTATTGAGAAAAAGGCAGTCTTAAATGTGGCAATAGCGAATGTTGGGTTGTGTTATATTATTTCCACAAGTAGAGTGGGGGTCATGGGGGGGCAGTAGCCCCCCTGTTAGGGGGTATGCAGGGTCTCCCTTGCACAGGGTCAAAGGGGCAACACCCTGGAAAAAAAAAAAAAAATCAGACCCTATATTACCTATAGTTTTGTGCATGGATTTCGCACATGGTTTTGGGCACTATGGTTTTCAGTCCTTGGTATTATGTAGATCCGGTCAAGGGAACTACAGTTATGTTCTAATCCAGGGTTAATTGATTAGGGTTTATGGATGCTTTGGCATGTATTTATATGTATTGTAACATTGAAAGGAACATAATGAAAAATCAATCTGGTAGTCCCGTTTTTGGATCTAGGGGAAAATCTTTGTGTATATTTGTTTTATGTGTTATGCTCTCACCTTTGTTTATTTTCTATTATTATAATTAGTATGCAGGTAATTTTTGTACGTGGTTAAAACCTACAGTGAAACTATGTACCATTCCTTATGTTGTTCGTCTGAAATCTGCAAATTAGCTTGTCTCAGTAAGAACTTCAACCTCTTATCCATATCCCACGTGAACTTGTTAGCTGTCTACTTGATCTCCTTTATTTCAGTAACACACTGAGCCTCTGATTTCATCTTTCAATTTTGCAGTCAACTTAATCTTTGTCTCAGCCAACGTAGCATTTGGATTGTTTTTACTATATTTGATATACCATGAAAGCGCTCTATCTTGTAGCGTTGTAACCAGTTGTGCTTTATTCATGTCATTATCATTGATTTGTTGCACCTTCCACATAGCTTCGGCTACGAACCACACTGATCAGGATCCTCTGATCCCTAACCCTTGAATACATGCATTTTCACTATATTTGTCATATTGAATAATGAAGGTGGAGGTGGAGGTGGAGGTGGATATGTATGAGGTGGTGATGAAGGTGGAGATGGGGTGGATGGATGCAGAATCCCAGAAGTGCCCTGACCTTCTGTTTGCGGTGCACCTCCAAGTGTGTTAGTGTTGGTCCTTTCTTTTTCACTGTCTGTTTCACCCAACAATGGACTGTACGCACCTTCAGTGTATTTGTCCCAATCGGATCTGAATATTTTTCCACTTTGTGTAGATCCGGTCCGACCTCTTTTAAACATCAATTCAAAGGCACAACAAAATTTTAATCCAAGTCTTTAGTGATCTTAGGTACTTATCTCTCAGACCCTTAAAGAGTCGACATTCAGCTTCACTATAAGATACATATGTGTCAATTGAAATCTCAGTCATGAAACCACCCAAAATACTATCGATCTAATAGTCAAGAGCCCTTGCAACCTTATAATCAGACTCTTCAAGGCACTTGATCAGTTCAGGAGTCCACACAATAGGATCATCATTTTTCTAAGTAGGTTTGTTGCCCATTAGCTTGGACAGCCACTCATGTAATTCACAAGGGAATGATGAAAAGAAAATTTCCACTATCCACTTCTTGATTTCTTTCCTAGTTGGTATTTAAGAACGCCACATCACACATCCCTTAGATAGATCCCAGTTCTAGAAACTAAACCATTTGTTGCCTTGAGGGGGATTGGACCCAGGTTCGGAGTTAGATGCGCTAACCAACAAAACCCTACACTACCGACCCTTTCGGAAATAATTCGCCTAGGGTAGCGCTAGAGTCTCACCTGAGGCAGTATTGGGGGATGCTAGAACCAAGTTCTTCATCTAGAAGGCTATGTGATGTAGCAGCGAGGCATTTCCTTAAATTAGGGTCTGATATGGCCTTCTCAAACCCTTATCTTCTAAATCACAGACTTAAAGTGATTTATACTTAATTATATCCATGAACCTCGCCTAAGTGTTCTAGTATGCATAAGTTAATACACCAAAGTAGATCTGAAACTTCACAATGTAATTAAAACAATATGACAGAGAAATGAATCATAACTGAGCATAAAACACATAACACATAAATATATAAAGAATGCACAGATTTTCTTCCAATTTGTTTCATTACTTGAGATATTCAATATATACACATCTTCTGACCCTACGCACACCACTGTAGGGGCCATTGCACTCAGTTGCGGACTTACCAAGGTCTTTGCACACTTAGCTGCAGGAGCCTTCCCCTTCGCCAGAATACAGACTTATAGACTCAAAATCTTACTTATCGACTAACCATAAGCTTAGAATTACCTCTAATGACTTCTAGATGACTCCCTTTTATATCTTTTACATCCCATGGTCTGCGAACCATGGGCGGAGTTCATTGTATCATCAAAACAACCAATCCCTTTACAAAATAAGGGGCTTTGACCTTCCTAAAATCCCCTTTGACTCTTAATGTTTTGCGCGCTCTAATCCTAAAATTGCGGAGACTTTACAATATTACAAAATTTTACTCAAAGCTTAAACAAAATTGGACCTGGGGGGTCCCCATACCAACAGCAATTTTGTTGCCACATGGAAACACAAGATTGATCCATGTGGCATCGCAACACTAGTCCACCTAGCTACCATGTCACCTTACCATGTTAGCAGCTACCAAGTCAACTACCTAGTCATCTACCATGTCATTAGCCACCACATCAGTAATATGCCACATAAACAAGATGTGATGTCATCGTTTCCATGTCAGCATGCCACATTAGCACTCCACTTCAATAGTACACATCAACATCTGTGTCATCATATACAATCCATGTGGCACCCTATAGTGTTGCCATGTTGCACTCCCCGGTACTGACATGTGGAACTCCCTAGTGTTTCAATGTGGCACTCCCTGGTGCTGCCACATGGAACTCCCTAGTGCTGCCATGTGGCACCCTTACACATTTTTTCATTATTTCCTAAAAGATTCAGGAGGGCACAACTTTCTCATACAATGTATATTTGAGGTGATTCAAGTGTCATTAGAAAGATCTCAATGAGTTTTACATCATGAAGTTATTTTCATTAACATTTGATAAAATAAAAGAATCATCATTTTTTATGGATTTTGTAGCATTTAGACTTCAAAAACATCATAATATCATTAAAACATGTTTCTAATATGAATTTTCTTTAATTTGGTTTTTGAATCACTTAAATCAAATATCAAATGAAGAATTTTTCAACAAAACACTGACGGGTAGGCCCAAGTGCACCTCTTCCTGATAGGTAAAAGTGAATTTCATTTTTATTTATCTTGAATTTTTTTTATTAGTGCTCTCTATAAATTTCATATATATTGTATGAAGAGAGGCTGATCACCTCTCTCCTTCAACAATCTTACGTTCTATTGTAAATTAGTGCTAAGCTTTTGCAAGTTCTGGGATGGTAAAAAGATCAATCTATGCACAAGTAGTTTTCAAAAACCAATTTATTTTTCAGAAGAACATGAAGAAGTCAAGTCCATGTTAGAAGAAAAATCATCATCACATTTATATCCATTCATTTTCATCGTTTCTAAGCTTACATTCCATCCATGAATTTTCATCTTCCTACTACTAGATCATGACTTCAAAACCATTTTCTTTTTGCAAATTTCATACCTTCATACCTCACTCACATTTCATCTCTAACCCATAAATAAAATCATCTAGATCACTTACATGATGAGTTTCCCCATTTTCCTTTACCTTTTCCCAAATAAATCCTTCTTGATAAGAGTAAATATTTCATCTATGGTCTTTTACATCATTACTTTATGCTTGCGTTAGATTATGGGGGATGCATTAAGGCCTTCCTTCTAACAAGTCTTGACCCATTGACTTCAACACATTATCTGGGTTTGCAACTAAAGTTATTTCTTGTACTTGAGCCTTGCATTCCTTAATGGAAATTTCTCTCACCAATAAATGGTGGGAATACATCAATGTCCCCTATTTGTTGAATCTTCTAGGTGACTTCACTTCAACTCATTTATTCATACCTAGCAAGATGTACTTGGGCATCTTGAATCTCATTGACATCAATGGTAAGAACTCTTGTGTTGGTTAACAATATTCATTAATGGCTAGTAATCCAACAATTTCTTTCTATGTTCGACATCATCAAAATTTGTTCACATAGAAAATAATTATGCCATGATGCAAGAATGAATAAAGACTATATGATTTTAGCAACTTGTAGTAGTGTTCCAATAAATCAAGATTCAGTTTCCAAGTTCAGCAACAAGAAGACACAAATATTCCAATTTCATATTTCATCCACTATTCACACAACCAAAGAGATGAAGAAACAAATCAGATTCTTTCAATTCAGATTCCATGATCGAACATTAACAATCAAAATCTCACAAATTCATAACTTATTGACTTTTTAGGTAGGTGAAGGCATGTTGTTCTCTAATATTTAATCATTAATTCCCTTAATGCTAAAAAATATGTATTTGGAAAATTTCTCATACAAAATTCCTTTCCTAATTTTCCAAGAATAGAAAACATCTTCAATTAGGGGGAATATTCAATACCATTTTTAATTCCATATTCCATAATGTTGCATATTGTCGACCAACATGTCTCTTCAGACTGACTAGTGTTGCTATTTTATTCAAAGATGGATATGTTTTAAAAAGATTCAGATTATGAGCAAGGATCGATTGATATGTATATAACTGGGTATTCATTTTGAGTGCATTTTTTAGTATTCTTTGTTATAGCAATAAGAAGAGTAAAAGGAAAGTGTTGTCACACAAGAACCAACACTTGAAATACTTATGGTTTCCACACAAGAACCAACCACAAGAGTTGTTACTTAGATAAAGAAGACCCTAAATAATAAGAAATCTCTTGAAAAAAAATGAAGAAAACTTTGCAAGTCTTGAAGGTTATCTCGAATTCACAAAATTACTTTATCTTTTACCTCACAAAAGGCTACAATCCATGACAATTAATGCAAAGTTTCATGAGTAAATGCAACACCTTCAGTTGGGGGGAATGTTGGGTCTCTAAAATGTCATCCATTTTACCCTCTTTTCTTTCACTTTCCTTCAGTATTTACCATATTTTGCAACTCCATAATCCTATAATAAGACCATTTTCATGATCATATATCGGTTTATCATTATTATTTTCCAAGGCATTATTTTATTAATTTGAATGAATTTATGGTTAAATATTAGAAAAATAACATGTATTCACTTATCTATAAGATTTGAATGAGTTTTGTGATGTGTGTAGGCATATTTGAATATTCCAGCATAATCATATTTGGGCTCTAAGTCTCATATTCGAATTTCCTATTCAAAGTCTTGAAGATTTGGGATTGTTGATCAAACACACTTCATGGAAAAGAATCATGGAAGTCTTCATAAGTGTCTCTTATCAAAGCTATGATATATTTGTGAGAGGATATGAAGAGATGCTAATTTCTATATGTTAACCAAATGAGATATTTGTGGATCTAAGAGAGGGTTGTGGATCTACATTTATGAATTAGTTATCATAGTTTTTTTATAAATAGGAGTGCCTTTTCCTCTCAAAGGCGGTGTTAAGTTTGGGAGCTATGCTCATGTTTTAATGTTAAGTTTTGGAATGCTAAGGATTGGTTATGCTTATGCTTGATGTTATGAATGCTATTGATTTTTATGAATGCTAGGTGGTTGCTCATGGAATATTCTAGAAACTTCTCCTATGCCACTTGCCTCTCTAAATCCCCCTAGGAATGAGTAAGAGATCCAAGAAATCTATGAGTGTAACCAATTGTAACAAGTGGAATGACACTAATCAAACCCCAGAGATGACTCACACCCTTGCACACATATATAAATGGATCCCTCATCTAAGAGATCCAGAGGCTGGAATATTGTGAATTGCAAGGAAATGCTGATAGTTTGTAATTGAAGAAAGAGCATTGTATTGTTGGTGTGATCTTGCTATTTCATAAGGTGAAGAGGGATTGAAGCTGGGAGGATGATGCTGGATCAGACAACTAGGTTGTAATTCTCCCTTCTATTTAATAAAGTTCTTCAAGTTTTATTCTGTATGATTGTGCAATTGTGAATGTTATCATTTGCGAATGTTATCATTTATTCATTATATATCTGATTCTTTAATGTTTATGTTGCAATAGATCATGATGCTTTGACGGTTCTTTGTTGTTGTACTTGTGCAGGTACTCTCCAAGCTGGTTAAGTACGGAGAGGAGTTGCAAGCTATGTCAAGGGGGAGAGAGATAAAGCAAGGGATTAAGCAAAAGTTCCAGGTTGGTTCCTTTATCTTTCTCTTATCTGTTGCACATAGAAGAAATCATTGAATTACTTTCAGCTGTTGTTTCTAGGGTAAGCTGCCAAACCTAGAGGGCTAGTCGTTCGACAAGACACTAGTTTTCCCCGAAACAAATTGACGACTTCGCTGGGGAAGAACAGATATTTTTTTGTTGTTATTGTTTGTTTTATAAACTATAGACAGAGCCTGAAGTCAGCCAGGTAGCCTTCGAACTGCTCTTGCTCTGCAATTGCATAGTAGATGAATGCTACTTCTGTCAATCTTTGGTTTAGTTTATGAATTAAACATTGGACTTACAAGCATTCTAGATGCCCTTTTGGTATCTCAGTAACCTCTCAAGACCTCCCTCTATAATTTGCTCTTTATTGTTCATCATAGCTCAGACTAACTCATTGAAAACAGCTGCACATTTGAGCCAAAACCCACTTCAGTTGTGCTCCCTGGCCCATCGCACTGTCTATCAATGCAACCCAGTATGCATCGCACCTCCCGAGTGTGACAAGTGCAATGCATCCCTGTTTCTGTGAAGCCCAGGTACGATGACTGACTGAACCTTTTTCCATTCTAGAAATTGAGGGTTTTTTGACCTTGTTTTCAGTTTTGTTTAGTTGTTTTGCTGCTTATGAACAATGCCTCCTTACTGAAGCCTACTTGCGTCACATAGATTAGCCTCCTTTAGAGTAGTATTAGTGAATTTTTTTATGTATTTGTTCATCATTTACAATCTTTTTCCGAAAAATTTGCTTAAATCGATCTGTCGCTTTGATACAAAAAGTATCGTAATTATCGTTTTGTGTCGAAAAGAGAAGTCTCGTGGATTCTTCCTTCCCTGGATAGTCAATTGTATTTTTCGTTATGTATTTGGTTTGATTTGTTTAAATTCGAAGTTTTGAAAGATTGAAAAGTTTCGTTTAGTCTTCCTTTCTCTTTTGAAAAAGAAATTGTCGAAAATGTCGCTTTGAGTAAAATATTTCAAATCTGTGCTACATTTAGTTTTCCTTTTTGGCATTTTCACATTAAGGGGAATGAAAACAAATACATGCATTTGAATTTAGCATTTTGTAGTTTGTGTGCTCTTTGCTCTTTGTTTGAAATAATTGTAATCTTCTTTCCCTAGTAGCTAGGATTTTCATTGATCAAAATAAACAAAGATTGTTTATCATTGTAGATTGCATTTTAGGAATTTCAAAATCATCATCACGCGATGAACCATTGAAAGGAAAACTCTAAACAAGATCAACTCTAAAATAAATTTCAATGAACCTAACAACGCTTTGGAACTTAATGCAACACATCTAGAGGTCTAGGCTAGAGACGTGTTCCGGCGTCATTAAAACTAGTGGCTACCGTTTTCATTGAAGATTGGGTGATTCCTCCTCCTTGATAAGACAAGTGCTAGCATAGATTTGTGCTCCCCGTACCGTCGCGTATATATTGGGAGACCATAATAGGCTTATATCCTTTATCCATAGGAAGTTGAGTCTGTCGCCTTATTGAACGCAATCCACTGAACACATCATTCGGGAAGATTGACTGTCGTACATAAGTCCTTGGTAATTTCTCTTTAATTTACCACCAAGGTGTATATTGCAGTTTTGTGATTGGTTTAGTAATCCATCTGTCTAGATTTTCCAGAGTAGTCACTTTCGTTCCTTTTCGACTCTTTAAAAGAAAAGGTCCATCTGAGCACTTGTCACTTCAGGCTCATTAAAAATCGAAAGAGACTAAAGTCATCTTTAGCTTTTTCTCGACTCTTAAAAACTGAAAAAGAAAAGTTGTGTCAAAGTGTCATTAAAATTAATTGAAATCAGAATAACATCCTTGTTCCTTAGTTGATCTTGCTGGCATTATGATACATATGTTGTACTTGATGGCAACCCACTCATCTCAGATGATAAATTATAGTGCAGCAAAGTTCACGCACTTTCATGAAGATAAAAGTTTATTTCATGTGGAGAAAAGTTCACGCACTTTTATGCGGAGAAAAGTTCACGCACTTTTATGCGGAGAAAAGTTTATTTCATGTAGAAAAAAAAGTTCACGCACTTTTAGGTGGAGAAAAAGTTTATTTTATGTGGAGAAAATTTCATGCACTTTTATGTGGAGAAAATTTCATGCACTTTTATGTGGAGAAAATTTCACACACTTTTATGTGGAGAAAAAGTTTATTTCATGTGGAGAAAAGTTCACGCACTTTCATGGTTGGTTCATGGTATTGGTCCGACAGTTTTTTGATCCTATGGTTTTGGTCCGTGGTATTGCATCCAAAAGTGTTGATCCCAAGTATCGGGTTCATGGTATTGTGTTATTATGGTTTTGGACCGTGGTATTGTGAAAGGCCTATGACTATAAAAGAGGAAGGAGATCATTTGGCAAAGCATCATCTGAATTATTGAATATCTGATAAAGTGCTAGATATGGAATATTGTGATTGGGTTATGGTGCAGATCTGGATCTGAGCTAACGAGGGATCTCACCGGTTGATGGAGAACAAGATCTAAGGATAGATCGGGATCAAATGGTTTGAAATGAACTATCTCTATATATTTGATTATGCTTATTCTAGATCTGGGTATAACTTAAGTTTGAAATCGTTGCAAG
>APFE030109136.1:784-25410 GCA_000404065.3 Pinus taeda | reverse complement strand
GCCAGCAATGCCGCCTTCCCTACAGCATCAAACCATTCACAGACGAGGTATTGTGTGATGTTACACCTCTGGATGTTTGTGATGTATTATTAGGCCAGCCATACTTGTGGAGGCGACATGTTGTGTATGAGTCAAGGCCTCGTGCTCTCATTATTTCTTTGAATAATTCATTATACAGGATACCAGAAATAGCCCCACCTATTGCCACATCTTTGATCACTGCTAAGAAAGGCAGCAAGCTCATATCACAGACCAGGAAATTCATCTGTATGGTCCACTCCCAAAGTAAGGGGAAGATCGTTGCTACATCCATGACCCCCACAAAGGGTTCCTCCACGCAGCAGCAGCAGCAGCAGCAACAAAGGAATACAGTCATGACAGAACACAGGAACAGCTTCTCCTCCCCCACAGGGGTACCACACAAGATTCAGGTGGGCAACAAAGTCTGGTTGCATCTGCAGAAAGAACGCCTTACCAGAACCCATCAGAAGCTCAGACCACTCCAACATGGTCCTTACAGCAGTACCAAGACTGTGGGGAACAATGCTTTGGAGCACAGCAATCCTCCATTCCTTCACCTGCACCAAGTGTTCAATGTGGACCGTCGTCGACCATGCTTCCCACCATTACTGGACACATCAGGCAGTGCAAAACAAGTTCAGCAGATGGAGGAACTCAACGCAATGGGGACCATTGCTTCCTAAGGGGGGAGGAATGATCCAGGTGGATGTTGGTGGCCACCCACCTATCCCATTTGGACCCCCACAATTGTCTCTTTCAGCATTTTCAGTTTCCTTAATTGTAGCACAACTTACTATTTTTAGCAGTTTTTCGGGTCCTGAACTTCCGGAGCCGTTTTGAGGCCCTAAACGACGTTTTTTGGGATTCCAGGGGCAACACGGAACATGGACCAGTGTTGCCGTTCCAATAATGATAGTGCTCGAATAGATCTTTCTAATGAGCTATTGTACGCGTCAAACGGAGATCATATGCTAAAGTTACGACCCCGGGAAGTTGATGTACCAACTTACCCCCAAACGGGGCCCACAGTTTGGCGTTTCATCTCCTAGGGTTAGGTTTTGGAATGTTAAGGGTTTTTCATTGTTTCTCAACAATAAATAGGCCTTCGAGCCTCATTGTAAGTCAGTTCAGAGGCATGTAGCCCACACATCTCTTCTCAGAGATAGCTACCATCGCCCTAGCTAGTTTATTTCCATTTCTGATTGTAAGCACATTTCAGTATTTTCCATTAATGAAATGAAGTATTATTTCCGCTGCATATTTGTGTATATGGTTATCTCTGTAATTTGTTGCGTTCCTGTTTAAATCCGGATCATGATCACTTTGGGAGGGAAAACCGTTCATCTAAACGTGATGATAGTCCCAAGACCGTTAGATTACAATTTACTTCTGGGGCGTGACTACATTTACAACATGGAAGCTATTGTTTCAACACTCTTTTGAGTGATGTGTTTCCCACATGAAGGCAAAATTGTCACCATTGACCAGCTTTCATTTCTCGGTTCAAGCATAGCTCCAAGCCAATCATCATCCCTAAATGGTCCTTTTGCATCAATGGTATCAATCAAACCTTCATTCCATCCACTTGATATCTAGGAGTAATATGGTGAATGTAACGAAGCTTGGGCGGCATGCACCCTTGTCTATTTTGGACACACCTAGTTGTAAAGATAAGTTTCCCTATAGGTTATGTGATTAGTTTGACACACCATTCACCTTTGTCTATTCTGGACAAAGCCAAGGAGGTGTTTTGTCTATTCTAGACGAAACTGTCCTGCCTAACCACAGTGATTTCCATATGGTTACAGGAGACTCTCCTTTTCATCATACTAAGGGCATGCAAACCATTCTCATTTCCTTTTTTCAATTTTCATTTTCAATTTTTAGTTTTCCGTTTTTTCAATTTTTAGTTTTGTCATTTCAAGCTTATATAAAAAATAAAAAACTGCAGCCAAGCATAGTTCCCCCATGGTTCAAGCTTGTCAAAAAATGAACCCACCTTCAACTAAATAACCTTTGTGATTTCCATTTTATTAGCCTTTTGAACCTTGGTTGTGTACCTCTCATCACCACCATCCCTTTAGCTGATTATACGCTTCCACTTGGTTGTTTTACCCCTTTTAAGGAACAGTTGCGATGAGTGGTCCTTATTAGCCAGCGTCTTCATAGAATTCACCATGTTTTGAGAAGTTCCAAATTCACCGGAACCAGTTGCTACCCTAGACACCACTCGTTCCTCAAAATCGAGTCTCCTTTAAACGATTTTCAGACTCGTTAAATATGAAAAGATTGTCGAGCACTAGCCTTTCTAGCTCGTTAAAGTGATTGGAAATGTCATCCCTCCTGTATGATTTTATACTTTTTCGGATCCAAGGGATTATCTTACGAAAAAGTCGAGCGCTTGTCTTTTTCGGCTTGTTAAAGTGATCGGAAAAGTCATCCCTTTTGTATTATTTTATTCTTTTTCAGACTTGAGGGATTATTTTACGAAAAAGAACTCTTGGAGTTTTCTTTTCATCCATTTTCAAACTCTCTAAACATGAAAAGGACCAAGTTATCCTTGTCGTTAAACTCGTTAAAACAATAGCGACAAACTTGTCCATTCTAGACGAGGCTGAGTTTCACTGTCACTATACTCGTTAAAACATAGCGACAGGTTTGCACGAAGGAAAAATTATAGAACAAGCATATGTTATCCTCCTCAAGCTTGACAAAAATAAAGAGGTACTGGTCAGCAATGACTAGGGAAAAAGGGAAAAAAACTTGAATAATTTATGGTAGCAGGTCGCTCTTGAACATGACACTTTCACTCCATCACCATGATTGAGTCAAGTTGGGTTATTTCGTTCACCGATCATCTCACCATTGGTCTTTCACACCATCCATCTTTTGGGGTTAACGCTACCAATCCATCTCAGTGTCGCCGACATGTTCAAGAGAAGTTATTCAGTTGAGAAACCATAATCCAGTTAATGTATCATCCACTACAATACCTCCAACCTTCATTTTTTCATGACCGTCATTCCTAAACCTTGTGTCGTCAATCTGTTGTCACCTCTAGAAATCATTTTCTTCATTTCGTGTCGTAGATGTGGGATACATTAAGGGCCTCCTACAACGAATCACTTCTTGTCGACATCATCTCATTATCCAAGAAGTTGACTTAGAAACACCCCTTTTAGTGCTTTGAAGCTTGCATGCATCAATGGCAAGTTTCTCACTTCCGGCGACAGGTTGACATCAATGGCCTTCAACCTAAAGATTTTGCGTGGTGTTCGACATCAGATCATATATTCACAACACGTGAATTTTACTGTAGTACCTTGAGGGCCATTATCATTATTGGTTATTCCTCTCGTGCCTGTTAACAACTCACATTATTGGCTGGTAATCAGGCGATGTCTTTCCATGTTCGACTTCAGAACATCTCTTCACATGGATTGACTTGTACATCGGGCGAAGATTGAACGAGTTTGAAGACCCCGGATCTAGTTTCCTCCATCCAAGATGTGATATATTCAGGGATATAAAAACATCAAATGTACAAAGGCGCTACACAGATGGTCATCCAAACCAAGGATGATGACTCTACATCTGAAGAATCACTAGTCTACATCTACAGACGACTATTTGATTTATGTACATGAAATGAATTTATAAAGCTAAGCATGGGAATGCCTACCTCAACTAGATCATGAAATTTATATTATGATGATGTATTGTATTGTAACTTATGCAGGTCACCTTCTAGTTTGAAGCCTCGGATCCTCATGATAAAGCATTTCACCCAACATCAATATTTACGACTTCATGCTGTAGGGGGCAACTGTTATAGACATATTTGGGCACATCAACCCCAAACTTATATGTTGATAAACTAGGGTTATTCAACCCCTAAAAGAGTTGTTTCATACCCTAAAAGAACATAGTCATCTGATTACACCATTCCCCAAAATTTCCACCTAAGAAACCATCCAGAAATGGCCTAAACTAAACCATAATTACTGCTCCACTGGCAGGGTGCGATGCATAATGAGTGGTACACTGCCAGGGTGCAATGCATACTGATTAGGCCTTCTATAGGGTGCGATGGGCGAGGATGGACAAATGTCCGAGACAGTTTGCTAAGTGGTTGCTCATGGAATCTTCTAGAAACATCTCTTATGCCACTTGCCTCTCTGAATTCACCTAGGGATGAGTAAGAGATCCAAGAAATATTCAAGTGGAATGACACTAATAAAACCCCAGAGATGACTCACACCCTTGCACACATCTATAAATGGATCCCTCATCTAAGAGATCCAGAGGCTGGAATATTGTGAATTGCAAGGAAGTGCTGATAGTTTGTAATTGAAGAAAGAGCATTGTATTGTTGGTGTGATCTTGCTATTTCATAAGGTGAAGAGGGATTGAAGCTGGGAGGATGATGCTGGATCAGACAACTAGGTTGTAATTCTCCCTTCTATTTAATAAAGTTCTTCAAGTTTTATTCTGTATGATTGTGCAATTGTGAATGTTATCATTTGCGAATGTTATCATTTATTCATTATATATCTGATTCTTTAATGTTTATGTTGCAATAGATCATGATGCTTTGACGGTTCTTTGTTGTTGTACTTGTGCAGGTACTCTCCAAGTTGGTTAAGTACGGAGAGGAGTTGCAAGCGTTGTTAAGGGGGAGAGAAATCAAGCAAGGGATTAAGCGGAAGTTCGAGGTTGGTTCCTTTATCTTCTCTTATTTGTTGCACATAGAAGAAATTATTGAATTACTTTTAGCTGTTGTTTCTAGGGTAGCTTCCAAACCTAGAGGGCTAGTCGTTCGACAAGACACTAGTTTTCCCCGAAACAATTCATGATGAGATTTGGTGTTTGATCAATAACTTCCTAAACTTTCCACCTCTCATGCTCTTCATGATGGCTATTTGATGAGTATGAGTGTATTTTATTGTTTCATTTCTACAAGATAGATTAATTTATTTTATGTTCATTTTTTGCAAAGTTTATTTCAAGTCTTTTGATTAGATAATTTATTTTCTATGCACTTTCTTTATGTTCTTTTATGCTAATTTCATTTAAGTTGCTTAGTTTCAGATTCATAGATAATTTGATAGTTATGATTGGGTCTATTTAGTATACACACATCACTAATCTCAATAGGCTTTAGGAATTTTAATTTCAAGTCATTTGCTTTCAATATATTAGAATTGCTTTCAAGTTCAATAGATTAGAATTGCTCTCAAATTCAATAGATTAGAGTTGCCTTCGAGTTCAATAGATTAGAATTTATTTCAATTTCAATAGATCAGATTCATTTCCAACTCCAATAGAATAGGATTTATCTTTATGTTTGATAGAATATAAATTCAAAAGGCTTTCATAGTATAGAATTTGAATACTGTATTTATTTCAAGCTATGAATTTGATACTTTGATAGATATAGTCTTTGAGAAAGAACGTGTGTGTGTGTGTGTTCATTTAGATATTTTCTTTAATTAGTTTCTTTGAGTCTTGCAATCATTTCCATACATCAATTTCCTTTTTAACTGAGAGTTAACTTCCTAGCATATATTGTCCTAGTGTGCTTCACAAGTACACAAACATGGATTGGCATTTAATGCAAGTAATTTAACTCATAATTAAATTACCCAACAGTCCTTGTAAGACCAGACAAAGATATCAGAAAATTCTTTGAATAATATAAATAGCTTCTCTTTTTCTTATTTCATGCACTGGGCCCCAACTTGTAATATCTTTGTATCATCAGGGGTTCCAATATTTACTAAAATTGTTTCTCCAATTTTATGTTTAGATACTTCTCCATGTTTCTGTTTTGAATTAGGAATGTCACTTGGTGAGAAATAATTTTTTAAGGGGAAATTCCAGCTAGGTATTTGTTGTCTTTTAGTGATATAATCTCATTATCCTTAATAAGCTAGATTCGGATGAAAGAAAAAATTCTTTCATCGTCAATAAATACTTACAAATCCTCGTCATTGTTTGGGAGATGAGGGCTATAGAGAGACTGTAAAACATAATCTATCCTTTCAGGTAATATTTGACAAGAAGGACTTGTTTCATACATGGTTAACCGATCAACAAAGGAATTGAGTTCCCTTCGAACATGAGTAATATTAAAGGCTAAAATTTTGGAGATTTTTTCCCAAGCGATTTGAGTATATCTCTTGATGAACTTATTAGAAGGAGAATATATTTTCTTTATTAAATTAACAACAAGATCTAAGTCCTAAAAGGTGGTCAAATAATTACAACCCAATGTTAAGGCTTTCTTTATCCCTAAAAGGAGTCCTTCGAATTTTGCAATGTTATTAGTACATTGGAACTCGAGTCTAAATATGTACTGGTGCATTTTTTCGAGAGGGTAATATAAGATAATATTGGCACCATTACCTTCATTAGAAGAGGCCCCATCCAATGTAAATGCCAGATCTGATGTTCCTAATGGGTTTCTATAGGAGGATGCATCTCATCTTTAGTGAAAGGGAATATACACCAATATCCTCTTCTACATAATTAACATGCAGTTGGGGTAAACCTTCAATGTATGGCATAATAAGACCATCCCTGTACATGGTAATGTTTTTTTCCATTTTTAGGCAAGGTCATATTTGTGCCATTGAATGAAATGTAACCACTCGTGGATTTTCTAATTTCTTCCCAAAATTATTGAATAATTAGAGACAAGCATATCCATGACTTCTATGTTTCAAGTAGTTCAAATTTTAGGATGAGAGTAGACAACTAACGTGATATCCTTGATTTGACCAATTGTTTCCTGGAGAGAGTTGTTGAATTCTAATACTTTCCTTGGTGTATCTTCGGAGCATTATAGACCTAATTATTCCATTATAATCTTAGGCATTATGTTAGGTCTGGAGCCTCCATCGACCAAGCAACTGTGTGTTATTTTTTCATGGAGTTTCATGGAGACATACAAAGGAGCAGTTATAAGAGAACCCAAAGGGTTATGAATAGCGAGGAATTTTTCCTGGTGGTCTTCTTCTTTTGGTTGGATTTCTAAGGCATTAACTGGTGCAAGTATCTTACCTTCAAGGAAAGCTTTCAATTGCTTTTATTGTTCATGGATTTTTTCCATGTCAAACAAGGAGGAATCAAATTCAATAGTGGCTATTTATTTGAGAATGTAAAATTTGTGCAGCATGGAAGATGAAGAGGAGATATAATAATGTAAATTTTTGGAGGCAAAAGTGGTATTTTGAGATCAAGGGATCCCTAGATCTAGGATTTTCAAGTTTTCTAGGAACTTGATTTCTTGCATTGTAGGACCTAAAGGAACTCGTTGTCTCAAAAGCCGCACCTCTTCATTATCAATACAATCTATAGTTTCCACGTTGGGATCAGGTTTTTTTCCAAAAATTCTTTCTCTCGCGGTAATCCAAATTCAACAAGTTTTCTCATTGTGGTATTATTCACATAAATTACACCATGGTTGAGAGAACATAGAATTTGATATGCCTATTGAGTTGTGTGAACATGTGCTAAGGGAGAGAGTTCTAGTTAAGTTTGTATGTTAAGTTTTATTTTATACAAAATTAATATACTTCTCATGTCTTGCATGAGTTGAAGAATGGATGTCATGTAATATTGCTTGGCTTGGACCTCTAAAGGAACACTAATTCTATGAAGTCACTCTTATATTCTAGACAAATTTGGAGTGTTGACTCAAGGCTTGTGGCATTCTTCTATTCTAGCCACTAACTATAAGGTGGAAGCAATTCACTATAATAGTGCATCATCATTTCTTGATTTTGAGGGAAAATGATTTCAGGACTGATATATAGGTTATTAAAATAGAGGTTGAATGATTTAATGGTTTCTCCTTTTGAAAAGGAGACATTTTTATAACATATAGAAGGTCGATAGAATTTCTAGGTTGACCATATGTAGATTTGAACCAGTAACAAATCTCTTCCCAAGTTGCAAAGGCTTTGGGGGGCAGTTCAAAAACATCGACAACAACTTTTCCTTAAAGGAAATTCACAAACAACTGCATACAGGTGCCAATATCATTTTCCCCAATATTGTGGAAAGCATTAGAAAATTTTATTAAATTCTTGTTCACAATGATAGTTTCTTCAGTTGAGTACTGGAAGAGGTGCATTGGCTAGTGCAAATTTTAAAGGGGGTTGCACATGACAATGTGTGGCATCAATATCTTCTTCAAATTGAAACAAGCCATATTTCCGGATGGCATTTGTAGGGAGTGGTTGACTAATGTGGAGTGAAAGACGAATAAATTGACGCAATAGAATGCGTTGGGGTGGAAATCGAGCCTGAAATTGATGAGGAAGACCTGGAGGTTGTGGACCCCTGGGTTTCAGATGAGGGTTGTGATTGAGTCCAATACATAATATGATTAATGGGATATGTAGTCCTAGAAGAGCTAATTAGATTTTGTAGGAATCAACATCAAACTTTTAATTTTAAGATAACTCTATATCTTTGAATCTCATCAATAGGAATATATCTATGAATTTCACTTCTAATACATCTACAGGATCGAGGCTCAACACTCATGGGAAGATCATTGGTGAGGGGCATGTACGAGTTGGCATTCACATTGATGTTTTTGATTGATTATAATTTCTTATTCGTCAGCAATTTCAATTTCCCATGCAAATACCGCCCAATCTTGATTTAATTGATCAATAGTAGGGGAATTATACAAGATGTAATGAATTAAATAATTAGCGATGTGCCTTTGATCAGTCAATTGTGGAACAAGATCAGGTTTTTGATTTAATCGAATGGTCATTTATTAGATTAGAAGAAGATTATTGAGAAATATTGGCAAACCAACTATCTATGAGCTAAGTTTTCACGCTCATGAATTTTCCTTTGAATGGCTTCTCATATTTCTTGTAATTCCATATCTCATGAGATAATAGCCCAATTTCGAGCACACTCTTCATTAGAAACAACATTTCAAAGGATGAAAAGAAGTAATTAATGAGCAATATTAGTTTGATCACGCAGACGAAACCCAAGATTAGATTATTCTGAGAATTAAATAGTCACAAATTCCAAATAGATTTGAGATAACAAAGGAACTAATCGTTCTCCATTATGGGTGCCAAAAATATTGTTGATCAAGGAAAAAATTGTATACTTCTCTCAACCAACCCCTCATATCTCACTAGGGTGGGTGAGATAATGGGAAACGTTTGCCCAAAATTTAATCCCTAATGTTGTGATTGATTTTAAAAGGAGTTTACTAGATTTTTAATGATAAAAGAAGATTATTTACAGGGAATTTAGATAGAAAATAAAATTAAAATTTAATATTCACAAAAAGTTGCCGAAATTTTACAAAAGATCTGAAAGAAAAGACTACACATTGAAAATCACCAAACAATAATTAAAATAAAACCTAAAGAGTAGCAAACTAATCAATGTTTTTAATCTTTTCAGATTCAAACCATTATGGAACCTCAAGTGCATTAAATTTATACATTGAAGAGAATAAACTACCAATAAAAAAATAAATTTCTATGAGAAGTATACACAACAACAACAAAAAAAATTGATATATTAATTAAATGTATGTGAGTACAACAAACTCAAAAAGGAAAATTCCTATGAAAATCTTGACCAAATAAAATTATAAACATATACAATGAAAAATAATCATATACATATGCTTTGGAAAGAAAATAAATGATGAGACAATCTTCCAAACACCTTCAAATGATCTGATACAATACTAGAAACATGTTTCATTGCAATGTTAATGGATATTAGCATTGGTTAAGTAAAAGATAGGCCTTCAAACAACAAATAAAATGACAGAAAATTAAGTTACCTAAAAATATATGTCCAAGGGTTGAGTAGAGTTTCTCATTTGACTATATCTTCCCTTAAAAAATTATCTACAGCCACCTTTTGGTTCATTTCTTGTAACTCATAGAATATCGAAATCAGAAGGAATGACTGAAAACTTAAAACTTAATGCATGCCTCTCATTGCAGTATTCTCTATCTTCCCTTCATAATCCTCATTCCTCTTCTATGCATCCTCAAAGAAGTTTGGAATTTGAACCACCTTTAGGGTTCGTTATGATTTATTCTTTAATCATATTTTGATTAAAATACAAGGATGGGGTTTTTAAAGGGAAATTTAAATTAAATTAACTTTATAAAATTTTATTTTTTATTTTCTTAGTAGGTGGGACCCCCCTATTCCATAAGATAAGTCATTTAATATGACTTCCTTGTATAAAATTTTATTCATCAATAATTAAACAAGCATAATTCACTTGTGGTATATACCTGCAAATGAAACACAATAAATTAAATAATGTTGTAACCATGAAACATGTAGTAAGAGAAAGCACATCTCGTATGTCACCAATGTGAAAACAAGTCATCATTACCCATGCATATACATGTTGAAATAATCATCTCAAACAAGAAAGATGAGAACCTTGTATCTCCAATAATTCCCTTTATCTCTCGATAATTAGGTATCATGATGATCAATAAATAAATACATCTTGAAAAATATACATTCATTCTCAAAAACATATAACACAAGTGTCATAAAATCCCCAATAAAAATGTCATCCATAAACTAAGTGTTGTAAACTATCCACATGCATATGAAATCTATCAAAATTATGTGTGAATAAGTGTTGAAAAATATGAACTGAATAGTAGCAAAAATGAATCACAATCCATCCATATATAAAAATTAATCTAGAAATATTCATAAAATATTATTTTTTCCTTTGAGAGGGTGAACTTTCAGCTTGATGCTCTAGCTAGCAGGATGAGATGCGATAGAGTGAGAAGAACCATGAGTAGATTATGATCTTGTGATCTAAGCCTTTCTCTTTTCATGATTGGAAATAGGTTGAGGAGGTTTAATGACGTGTCTAGAAGTTTGAGTAGTAGATGGAGGAGGCTGGTCAGCAGGCCTAGAAGACCAGGTTGTTGGTTGTGGTGTGGGGAAACATAAGAGGCAATTGATTATAACTTATGTGACACATGAGGTTTAGGAGGGGAATGAGGGGGAGGCAATAAAGTTGTTGGTCGACCTTGAACTGTATGTAATGGTTGTGGCTGAATAATGTTTTTCCAACCATCATTGGTAGGGACTACAAGTGGCACTAAAATATGAGGTGCATTGGGATACCAATACTAGGTCTGTTATGGATGGAAGGCTGTAGAGGATGAACAACATGCTGGCCGTTTAAATTTACAATGCCAATTTTGAGAAGCTACCTAAATTCCTCTAAATTTCCATCAAAGTGCATGAAACCCCTAGGCCTTTTATCTCTTCTTATCCCTAGCCCCTATCTCTTTTATTCCTTCCCTTACCTTTGTTTCAATTATAAAAAATCATGTTGTAAAATAATTATTATGCATGTCATGGAAAAATAAAATATTCCAGTGTCAAAAAATATGTTATTACATGAGTTTTGAATAACATACAATTGCGAGAAGAAATTTGGAAGGAAAAGGATATTACTTAATGCATCACCAAAACTTATCTAAAACTAAAGATCTACATAATATCATGATGTAAAGAACAAATAAAAATCAATTACATAATGATTTAGTGTTCCTTTTGCATTTCCAAAGGTCCCCCACACACACATATATTAGTAATAAATTATTACATAATGCATTATGAGAGTGTCAGGGCATAAAAAGAAACAACCTCTTTTTATTAACCAATGATTGATAATGTATACAGTGAAAGTCGTATAGGGCTATGGAGAGATAAGAAAGTGAAACCCTTTGGAAATAATATGAATGTTATGTATTTTTTATTAAAATGCTAACCTAAGGAAATACGCGTGTAGAAGAAAATGTACAGATCTTATGTATTGAGTGGACAAAAATATAACTAATTTTTT
Source organism: Pinus taeda (assembly GCA_000404065.3). NCBI lineage: Eukaryota > Viridiplantae > Streptophyta > Pinopsida > Pinales > Pinaceae > Pinus > Pinus taeda. The sequence goes on along the minus strand of APFE030109136.1, from coordinate 13,490 downwards.
TTCCTGTAGCAGAGAAAGGCAAGGTAACTTGAGGCCCATGAACAAATATGTATGCCTACATATTAAATAATTTTGGTCTATGCCATGAATAGAAAAAATTTGTTTTGCATCGTTTGGTAGGTAGTATAGACATGGTTTTTGTGCTCGAAACCCTAGGGTCTCAAGCTCTCCCACCTTGCACCATTCTTTATATAATGAAAGCATGATTAAGGGCTTATATTCATTTGTTTAAAAATAAATAAACAATGCACCCAAAGTTAGGAATAACTATTCATTAGGAAGAAAGAAAATTGAAGATTAAAAGAAATTTGTGATAAGCCTTATCATATGAAAAATACTTATGAAAAGAAAATAAGAGGTATGTTTGCTGGATTATTCCAAAATGAATGGCTTATCTACATAAACCATATAATAAAACATAAAAATGACCTAATATGACCTGCTTTGATAGTTGTGAAGAGAAAACAACTTTTTTATACTGATAATATTTCAAAATATAGTAAATATGTATAGTCTCAAAGGGTTACAACAAAGAGTCTTCATATCTTGCTTGGAAATTAGATACAACTGCAATAACAAGATTCATTGAAAGACAGGAAGGATAGACATAAATATGAAGAGTCTAAAGACATAGAGTACTTTTGTGCTAAAGACTCAAGTCTCAAGGGCCTGCACTACATGGTGCAAGTATCATCTCATTAACTATTCACAAGGAAAAACAAATACCTTATATTATTTTATCTTTGCATGCAGGCCAATATTTAACAATAAATATTTGGCATTTCCATAGCAAAGACACATAGGTGGTAGTTTTTGAATAGATGAAAAAAGTTTTTTTTGTTTATCATCAAATGGAGAATTTTGAGACAACATTAAACAATTAAAGAGTAAACCAAAGGGATGATGAGAAAATGACAATAGAAACTCAATGTAAATTTGACCCATTAGAGTCTGAAATAAATTTACTTGTCTTTAATCATAGCTGGTGTTTTGGCATGCCAAAGAATAGTTACAATGCAATCCAAGAATAACCCTTTTTCTCTTCGGCTCCAAGCTATAGTTACAAGTAGATTGGGTGGAAAACAATTAAGTACATAATAGAAAAACATGTTTTATGCTCCTAAAAGTTCACAGGCTAAAATAAATATGGCGTGCAGTGGTAAAAGTTCAAGGAGTAGTGGAGAGTAAATGGCGGAGTAATGACGAGTGCTAGTGCGGGTGGTTGCATTCTCAAGACAATCAAAACCCAAATGTCACATATGATCAACATTAGTATCGACTTTTAGTAATCACAAGTGAGAGGATGAGAAATATTTACGTGGTTGAGTGAGGTGGTAGAACAACTCTTAATGGAGAATTAAAAATGGGTTAAATGACTTGTAATGTCACGTCGACAAAGAAAGGGAGGGTCAAATATGGCATTTAAAACAATATCAAATAAATATTATGTGTGGGGCCGGACATGATAGGTTCAATAAACAACAAACTTTGATTTCATGAAATCATACACGTGGAATGGCATGATATGGCATGATAGTCATCCCTGGATATATCCTTGGGTTATGTTACTAGGGGGCACCACACATAAAAAATCAAGCCAACATTTGCATTTTCAACTTATTTTCTAGAGTAATTTGTCACATATTAATTGAATTCAAAGCTATGTTATGCCACTTGTAAACATACCTTTAATATTTCATTTTTTAAACATGTACTCCACTGTCACCTCAATCCATACATTTTAATATGCATTATGCACTAAGAAAATTTTATCCCATGATAGTATAGGCAATATAGTTGACCTTATAAGCATAATTATCACATAAATGTTACCCTTGTTTGCTCTGCATGTAAAATTTTGACCAAAAAATTATATAAACATTTTTTTCAATGGTCCTTGAGCATATATGGTGTTTTACTTGTCTTTAAGCATAAATGGTGTTTTGGCATGTCATAGAATAGTTACAATGCAGTCAAAGAATCTCCCCTTTTCTCCTCAACTCTAGTTTTAGGTAATTTGGATGGAAAAGAATTGAATATAGGATAGCTAAACATGTTTTTTGCTCTGAAAGTTTGCAGGAAGAAAGAAAGATGGCATGCAACGGTCGAAGTTCAAGGAGTAGTGGAGAGTAAATGGAAGAGTAATGGCAAGTGCTAGCATGGGTGGTTTTATTCTCAAGACAATCAAACCAAAATGTCACGTAGGATTCACATTAATATTGACTTATGGTAACCACAAGTGAGAGGAGACCACTTAAGAAAGGTTTTTGTAATCAAGTGAGATGGTAGAACAACTCTAAATGGAGAATTAATAATGGGTTAAATGACTTGTAATGCCATGCTCACAAAGAAAGGGAGGGTCAATTATGGCATTTAAAACCAATATCAAATAAAAATATCTGCATGAACAAACATGATAGGTGCAAAAAACAAAAAACTTTGATGCCATGCAAGTGAATACATGTGGAATGGTACCATAGTCATCCTTGACTAAATCCTTGGGTTATATTAACAAGCGATGCCACACATAAAAAATCAAGCCAACATATGTGTTTTCAACTTCTTTACTGAAATAATCTTACACATATTAATTTAAATCAAAATCTATGTTATTCCACCTATAAACATATGTTCAATATTTCATTGCATTTAATATATCATTGTTTAAACATGTTACCTACCATCACCTCAAGCCATACATTATAACATGCATTGTGTACTAAGAAAATTTTATCCCATGATAGTATATGCAATGTCTTTGACCTTATAAGCATAAGTATCACATAAATATTATCATCCTTTGCTATGCATGGAAAGTTTCAACCACAAAAATATATAAACAATGTTTCTCAAACGTCTTCAAGCAACTTTTAAAATATACCACGTATAAACTATGGGAAACAAAATAGTAACATGTGAATTCGTATTAGAAGCACTTACTAGAATGGTTCCTAAATATACACATTAGAAATATATATAATTTGAATGTATAACAACAAAATTTTAAACCTTATAAGTTTTAATCCTTATTCTTGTGCTAGAGGGAACTTAGCACATTTTGAAGCTTTGGTTATTTCTTAATATATGTATGCTTAGATTATTTGCCAATTTCACATAAGAAAACTTTTTCCTTTAGGAGATAATTGAGATTCAAATGTGCAAGAAAACATGTTGCATCAATTTTTCTAGTACCATTACTCATTTCAGATACTTTTTATATGATTGATTTAAGGTAGGGTCCCACTTACTAGTTTCATTTTATTATTAAATATATCTTTTTAAATTTACATGTTATAGAAATAGGGAAGATAATCACAATGGTTTGTAAAATTTTCATTATTTACATGTGTTAAAAGTATCCATTTTGGAGACTTATGGTTGAACATATAGCCCAAGGAGAGGCCTTGAATTCTCATGTTTGGTAGTTCATGTGTGGGTGAGAATATGTAGAGAGAGGGAGATGTTAGAAAGAGAATCCAGGAGAGAGCAGCAATGTAATATAATAGTGTGTGAGAAGGCCAAATAATGTGCATCACTGAAACAATGGAATACATGAGTAGAAATTGAACCACACATAGGTTTGTGAGTGTGACTCTAAAAATGAGGTGAAAAAGAACTCGTTGAGTCACAACAAACTTGTGTGGAGTTGTGATTTTAGTTAAATTAGCTAAGGAAATTGGTGATAAAGTCTTCAACCTAAGTTATAGGGCCAATAGGAAGTTCTAAATTATTTATTTTATTAAAACATATAAGTCACTAAGAAAAGGAGAAGCACCAAGGCATTGTTAAATTAAAAAAAAAAAAAAAAAAAGGATCCATTTTGTGTTGTGTAGGCCCATAGTGGCCATACTTTGTTATGTGAATAGGGCTACACTTTGTAATTGAAAATTAGAATCTTAATATTGTATGTGAAGGAGAGTGGCCTTCATGTCCTCTACCTTTGTTTGAAATATGTAAAACCATGAGAGAAACTCCCTCTTAAAGCATTAGATATGGCTCAAGAATGGTCAAGTGTAAGAAATCTTCGTTGTAGATGTGCCTATGATTGGGCGGAGAGTGGCTCTCCCTTCTTCAATTTACAACAAGCCTAAGTGAATCAAATAAGTGTATCTATTTCTCTATTAATGAAATAAAATTGATGTTCATTGTTTCATGATTATTCATATGTTTGTTACTAGGTTTGTTTGTAATGATAATCTATATGTTATGGTAAATGGTTTTTGGTTAATAACTACAAATGCATTTATTACATAATGTTATATAGAGGTTTTCTCTAAAATAAGTGACATGTGATGAATATGGGATTGGATCGACACAGACAGAGGTTACATTTTCAGCTGAAAGCATCATGAGGACCAAAAATCAAAATCTTTTCTAAGGTTCAAGTTAAAAAATTGAAGTGTGTGGGTGTGTTGTAGGGAAAACCCAACACCCACAATTACTTGAAGTAATGGGGACCCTTTCCATTAATTTTTGGCTAAGAATCTTTTACGATTTTCATTTTTGTTGATTATCTTACAAATTTGTCATTTTTTCATTTTAATCAGATTTCTATTTTGATTGTTTCAATGAATCCGTCTTTTCACAAGCTTTCCATTGATACTTGTTTCGACTCATTTGGTCAACCAGTTTGTAAATGGCACTCCCTTGAAGTTTGATCATTTTCTTGCCTGGGCTAAAAATGAAAATAAATGTATAATATTTCAATTTTTGTAACTAATTAAGTTCAATCGTCATTTATTTTAAATATTGAATTTTAATTAACTTCTATTAATTTTTTATTTTCTCATTAACGGTCCTACAAAATGACCCAGCTAAATCATACAACAGATGAAAACACATTTTACGATCTTGGTAAATTACTCCAATTTATTATTTTTAAATAAATTGCCAAACCCAAAAACCCAAAATTGTAAAGTGGTTGTAGTCCAATTTGTAGGATTATTAATTCATGTGGGCCCCACTCATCTTCATTAATTTAATAGACCCAAGACCAAGATCACAAAAAAATCATATCACAAAATCTCATCCCAAAAAAAATTATCGCAAAATTCTTCTCGCATAATTCTTATCGCATGAACATTAAACCTTAACATTTAAAAAAAAATGTGATAAGCCAATGAGATGATAACTTTGCACGCAGCGTGCATGATATGACGGCTGGGGCGGATGGCTTTCGCTCCCCCCAACCGTGTTCGATCCCTGCGGAGGTCCCCCCTTCGGCGTTATGTGACGGCTTTACCATATTAGCCAGCTTCGGCCGTATTCTGACTGGCTTCGGCCTTATTGTATTCTGGCTTCGGCCGTATTCTGACTGGCTTCGGCCATGTTGTAATCATAAGGGCTATCTATGTGATTTTCCAGCAGGGAGTTATAATTAATTATTATTAATTAATCAATAACAATTATTTAATTTAGGATTAGAATTTAATTAACAAAGTCTGATTTTTTGGCCCGGGCAACAAAATTTCCAGAATTTTGCCAGATTTGACTCATCAACTTTGGCGACTCATACATTAAGTTTTACTTGGCCAAATGAAGCCCAAGACGGCTCATTGGAAAGATAAAATCATGGAGAACATTTTGTAAGACATTTAAATAACATATTTGATCATTTATTGGGTCTAAAATCCAGCAGAAGGTCAAGCTCCAAATTTTTAAATAAAAATAATTTTTCTGAGTTTTATTTTTCTGCATTTTCATTTGTCCAAGCTTCTTCTGAATGCAAATCCATTTTCAATGATATCCTTAGACAATTAAATCATCGCATGCATCAATAGAAAGCTTAAATTTCATTTTCAATTATTTATTTAATTGAATTTGATTAGATTTGTTTTAATTCCAGATTTGGCATTTTGATTTTATTTTTACATTTTAATTTTGTTTTGATTTGATTTTGTAGGAAAACAGTTGAAGAGATAAAGAGAAAATAATCTCAATCAATGAGAAGGATCCAACAATAGAAGAATGGAATTTTGAGCCAATGAAATTGATTAAACAGATTTATTCTTCAACAAAATTTACTATTCTAAATTCTTTTATAAATATTATAAATACCAAATTGTCGAATGTAAAAAGGGCTTATCTCCTCTGCAATTCTAGAATTCTAAAAGCACTTCTGTAATAGGGATTTAGAGTTGTAGGTGGGAGGAGAGAAAATCTCAGATCTTGGGATTATTGAGGATTTTTCTTTTGCATTTTGGATTGTGTGATGGGCAGAGTTTTCACTTATGCAGCTCTTGTTGTAACAACAAAAATTCAAGCAATGTAAAGGACAGTTGGAGACCAGATCAAGAGAAATGGATTCAATAAATTGGTATTTCTAATATTGTTGTTTTAAATACTAGTTTCATTTTATGATGGCAAGAATGTACTATTTTATTCATATTTGTGCACTTTTGTTGATATGAGTAATTTGTCTCAATCATATGTTATTATGTATCTCTACTTTTATGGGTTGAATTCTGATTTTTGAGTAACTATTTACTCAAAAATCTGTCTTTTAATATTGGTTTAAAAAATAGTAATATATTGTGAACTTCTTCCTCATATTATTGTTTAATTATTCGAATTACTGATTAAACAATCAATATCATTTTTGTGAACTTCTTCCTAAATGTTGTTGGTTGATTATTTCAGTCAAGAGGTCTCCTAATAGAATGTGACTTGGTATTCATAATGTCAGCTAATTAAACTACTTCGTTAGCTTGATATTCATCATAAGCCAGACATATTTAAATCCCAATCATTTAAATACCTTGCTCTTGCTTGGGTTAGATTTATATCTTCTTAATTGAGATAGGATTAGGATTTAGTTCATTTTGCTTGCATTATAGAATAAGTTTGCATTTAGGCTAATTCTACATTTCTACAAGTCCTCTTCCCAAAGAGGCAAACTTTAGTTGTGGCGTGGCTGAGCCCCAAATCAGCTTAAGGATTACTTTCTTGCCCGATCAGCAAGAGGTTTGATCTGATGTCTCTTCTCCATTAGTGGATGAAAGTCATATTGTAAGCCATTTCGAAGATTGAGAGAAGGTAACTGGGCCTAGTTGAACTAGTTGGAACCACCATTCCAAACAGAAAAAAGAACTGCTTTAAGGTCCGGACCGAAGGGTCATCCCCCATGTTGTTGTAGCGAATTTTGAGGCTTCAATAAGGTGCAACACTGCTAAAAATTAATAACCACGTGGTTGCAAAAACATCCAATGAGCACCTTAGGCCATGAACTTGCTCAAGAAACACTCCAACTCTTGATATGATGGGCTAACAAATTCTAGTCTTGAGCCCCAAGAAGCCTTAAAGGCATGGAGATGGTAGCTCTCATCTCATATATGGGGAAAGAAACCGCATTGATGAGCCAAAGGAGGGAAGGAGTGTCCAAAAAACTCTATAAATACAAGTTCATGGAGAGCCAAAAAAAAGAAGAAGTAGTGCATTTTTATGCTACCAAAATTTCTCCCTATCAATCAAGCATACCATTATGAGGAGAATTCCACCATTGAGAATGTTTTCTATGATTCTTTGAGAGAGAAAGAGATTGAGAAAGGGAAATCATTGTTGAGAGTTTTTTAGCACCATTACTCAAACAATTTTCTCTAAGTGTCTGATACTTCTATTGTAACTCTTCTATCATCAACAATCAATAAAGAGGTTCATTTTCTTATACCTTTGTTGATTTATTTTGCTTCTTTAAGCTTCTTTATGTGTTATTTAGTGTAGTTTTAATTTAGTTATGTTCATTCATTGCTTCCATTACTTTCAATGCTTTTCTTATCCATGTTTGTCCACTAGCAACATCCAATTGTTTGTACTTTCCTTGTAGGTAACAACCAACTCCAAGGAAGGTGTTTTTGGGACCCATAGTCAACAAACACACCAATACAAGATGGCAACTCCACTTGTCGCCTTCCTTTGATCTAATTGGTTGTATTGTAGGACCTTTCTCTCTACATTTACACTATATTTTGCCTCTGGAACTTCTCTGGAATTTTGCAGGCCCTCTAGAACCTGTTCTTGGCCCAGAAATAACCTTTGTTTAAATTTTTGCACTGGTCGCGTGACTTTTACCATAGACAAACATGTGGTTTTCATGTATGTGCAACACATAACTCATGTGATACATAGAAAACTCATAAATTCATCGTAACTTCTCTTTATTGAGTGTTGGCCAGCCTTTAGTGAATTCTCTACACTTCTACAAATTTTTACAGTTTAGATAGGTTGCTTAATTTCTTTGCTAACCACTATTAGTAGGAAAATTTCTCATTTTTACTTTGAAAATTTGCATCAAAACATAGCTTAATGAGGAGGAAAGTAAGTGGCCCTAATCCACACATATTTTCAACTTATTTTTATCTTTTTACAACTCACATCACATAGCTTAATTAGGAGGAAAGTAAGTGTCCTTAAATCCACATATCTTTTTTATTAACCAAAGATTTTACTTCATTTCAAAGTAGAATTGGGACTAGGATCGGGTGTTATGAAGGAAAGGGAGTATTCCCTGCTTCCCTTGTGTCCTTGTGACAATCCTATGCTTGCATCTAAAAGCTTTCTCAAAGAACTCAATTTTCCATCTCCCTTTAGGCTCACAAATCGTAAATAGGAAGTAAGTGGCCCATTATCCACAAATTATTTCTTTTCTTACAAGGAACAAGCACAAAATTGTGTAATTAGGGTAGTTTGTAAAGGATCACTGCATATCCACATCACTCCACACTTTGTATGCTCATTATTTCACTTGCACACACTTTGCAATACACACACTAAGATATTTTAAACTTTTTACAAAGGGAATCTACATTCCGAAGTTTTTGTACTTAGTTTGTTCTATATTACATTTTCACACCATAAGTGAAGTAAGACTCCCTGAAATAAACATAACTTGAACACATTAAATTCTCCACAGGGGCCATAAAATAATTTATAGTTCAGGTTAGTACCATTAAGGTAGGCATCCCATAAGCCCCCTTGTTCATTTTACATCTTTGAAACATAGAAGTTTTCTTTTAGGGTGCTTAAAATCCTTCATCACCCCACGGAAAAGAATACTCGGGAACACCAAAAACCAAATTCAGAAGGGGGTTATGCTTAGGCCTCAGTGTGTGCAGTCCTATTCAAGGCTACCCAACTTGTATAGTGCTTCACATTGATTGAATGACTACCAATAAGCTCAAGAATCAACTTCCCCCAAAGGATGAAGATATCCTAGTGGCAAAAATTTTAGGGCATCTTTCTGTATAGGTGGAGGTGCAGGAAGAACTAAAGCCTCTTTACTACCTTGGTTGATTATTGGCTACTAGAAACATCGCCAATACTTTCGAGACGTGGCCCCAGTCCTTGTCAAAAATATATTGTCGCGAGGCCCAGTTACTTTGATATTGGAAATGACATGTAGGTCTTTTTAGGACTCTTTATCATACAGAAACAAAAAAAACCTTTTTCTTATTTGATTGATCAAATAACATAAAGTTAGAGGGAACGTGACCATTTTATTTTTCACTTTCTTTTATGTATGTGATTTACTTTCTTTGATAAAATTTCCCCATCACCACAGAAGTAGCACATTCTCCATCATACACCATAGGGGACCCCATGGCACCCCGTCACTCTAGACATTTTCAAAACCTCTCCCCGTTGTCGAAATGTGTACCAGGTATCTTGCCAATTTTACATAGAAGACATCATACAACCGTTGGATAGTTGGCATTGTCTAGATGGCCAGTGGCCTAGTGAAGGAATATACAAGTGTGTTGGCATTGATGTCAGCAGTCCTGTTGTAAAGATGTGTTGGGCAGTTGGCGTTGCCTACCTGTTGGCATTGATGTCAACCAGACTAGCTGCAGGATTCATGTATAAAATCATCATATTACTAGGCTTATTGGATAATCCATAAAATGAAAATTACAATGATGTACTAGATGGAAGTCCATGATATTTGGAGGCTTCATGCAAATTACCACCATGGTGGGTGTGATTTCAGTTGTCCGGAGAGTTAAGGAGCAGAAGAGTAGCAGAGAGTTTGGATCCATATTAGAGGTAGCAGATGGGCTGAAAGTGCACATCTGACCTTCTTCATTGGAAAGTTATCTGAAAGAGATTTCCAATGATATGTGAATGTCCAAAAATGCATTCCTGGTTCAAAAGTTATGGCCTACTGAAGTTCAGGTATTTGAAGCCTTAGGAAGGAAGGAATATCGACATATCGGAGATCTGTGATGTAGCGTATCAGAGATTGGAATATCGAAGGTCAACATATCTATGCATTGGCGGTAGGAGGTCAACATATCGACGATCAGAGGTCATTGTATCGGCACATCAAGAGATCAAAAGATTGGTGGTCTAGCATATCGCCATACCGGAGATCGGCGGACGAGCATATTAGGAATATCGACAATTGGAAAATCGGAACTTCTGAACATGAGAACCTTTTAAAAATTTTGATATGGGTGAAGTGATGATAGAGATAAAATCCATCAGGAACGCTAATAAAGGATTAATAAAGGATTTCATCACAAAACCAAAGGTAGGCGAGCCCTTTTCCCTCTCCTCTAGCAGGACACATGGCCACATATGATTGGCTCCGATAAGGACATGTGGAAGCATGTGATTGGATTCGATAAGGACACATGGCAGTGTCTAGTTGGCTTCGATAAGGACACATGGCAGCAGCTGATTGGCTCTGATAAGTTACAGTGGTAGCTAACATCAGCATGACGTGTCAGTATGGTAGGACACGTGGTAGGCATATTCAACCATATTGGGTAGTCTAATGAACCACTGTTAGGTCCTTATACTACTAGTGTAGCCCCTTATTGTTATTATTGCAACCCCTTTATTTTATTTTTGTGCCCATGTAGTCCCCATATTGTTATTATTGTGCCCCATAGAAGCCACTATTGTTATTGTTGTGCCCTTAAAATATTATTGTTATGTCGGCTCTGATTATATTGTGACCCCTTAGACTCCTATAAATAGAAAGGAGGCCTTGTCATTTGTATCATCCAAAAATATTCATTTGTGTAATGTAAAGGAGGTTTTCCCCTCGAATAGGTTGATTTTGAAGTCTTTGATCTATATTTTCTCTATTTTGTGAGCTGGTTGCATAACATTTGGTATCAGAGCTTTGGATTATAAGGTTTCACTACTCCAAACAGGTCATTGTGGAATTTTTTATATAACTTTGTTCTATGAAGTTTCAGAAGCTAAAATTAAAACCCATTTGAGTCGATACCTTAATGAACCTAGGGTCCTAATTTCACGTCTTGTCTCGCTATATTTTTGGAGATATGATCCAAGGAAATTAGGGTTTTTGTAGGCTCCCGAATTACATCCAAAACAAGTGACCTTGGGAAAATTTTCATAACTTTCTCTCTAAGCAACGAATTGAAATTTCATAAGAAGATATAGAAATAAGATGGACTATATTTTATGTGTATCATTTTTAGGTCCAAAGGTTGAAACAGTGACACATGGAAGGTCGTAAAAGTGCACTCTACTAAACCCATATATAATCAGGACATCGTGGGAGATTTGGCATCACTCTTTCTTGAAGAATCCAACATTAATCAGACTAGTGGGGTTAGAAAGAGGACTCATAGGGATACCACAAGACATAATTTCAGACCTTGGAGATCCAAAATTACATAGATACAACTGACTCAATATTGAGCTCCTACAAAGAAAAAAAAATGTGTAGTTTTTTTAAACATTTGCATAAGTTTGGTTTGAAAAATTAGTTTGAAGTGATTCAAAGGACATAGTGAAGAATAATTATAATTAATTGATGCCCCAAAGAAAGAAAATGGAAACACCTAGTAAGCAACCTGAAATCTCTACCATGACTCATGAAGAAGAGGAAGAAATGCAACATGATATATCAAAATTACGAGACCAAGTGCAACAAATTTCACTCTCACAAAAAGTAACAGAAGTTAAGATGGATGGTTTAAAGAAAGGCATCGAAGCTAAGATGGATGGTTCAAAGAAAGGCATGGAAGCTAAGATGGGTGGTTTAGAAGCAAAATTGAAAGAAAACATTGAAGGTTTGAAGAAAGACATGGAAGGTTTGAAAGGAGGTTTGACAAAGTTGCTACACGAAATGCTTCCTAATGGTGAAAAGGTTGTAGAGGAAACTCATGATGAGAACAAAAGTAATGTTAATCATGATTTCATAGAATCTAACATCGGATTGAAGACTCACCATGTTCCAAATATCTATATGATGATGTTTGATGGCAAGGATCTCATAACATGGATACTACAGATGGAGCAATATTTTGATCTCAATAATGTGCAAAATACACATAAGGTATGCATTGCAACTTTATATTTGGAACCCAATCAGTTTGTATGGTATCGATGGCTTTGCTCTCTTAAACAAATTTTCACTTGGTCAATTTTTATGGAGGAAATGATAACACATTATGAGGATACAAACAGAAACACCTTCTTTATCCAATTGATAAATATCAAATAGAAGGGTTCAATGGTGGAGCACATTAAGGAATTCCATAAATTGAATATAAGGGTAAAAGATATTCCAGAGGAGCATAGGATTGATGTGTTCATAGGGACTTTAAAGGACAACATCCAACTTGAGTTTCGCCTTTGGAAACCTGATTAATTGGAGAAGGCATTCAAGTTGGCAAGAAAAAATGAAAGCAAAATTATGGCAACAAGGAAGCCTACCACTCACAACTATAAA
>APFE030109135.1:119296-148371 GCA_000404065.3 Pinus taeda | reverse complement strand
CTTCAGAGTGATGGAGATGAATGAATTTGACATGATATTGGGGCATAATTTCTTGAAGGGAAATAGAGTGGTTATTGTCCCCTTCTGCGATGAGATTATGCTAATTGGAGGCTCACGAACTTGGACTTTTCCTACTCATAAGCAAAGGAAGGAAGTCAAGGTGCAACATGTTTCTGAACTGAGTTTGGAGAAGGCTATGGGGGAGTCAGATGTAGAGACATATGAGACAGTCATCAGAGAAGTTGATAGCGATGATGGAGTGGGGATGCCTATTCCAGCTGAAATTTTCGAGGTGCTGGCCAAGTATGCATATTTGAGGCCCGATGAGCTACTCAGGTGCAGAACATTATGAAGTAGATAAAGGAGGGGAAGACACATAAGTTTTTTCTCTGATATGGACTCTTATTCTTTGGGAACTGACTTTATATTCCGAAGACATCTGGACTTAGGAGACACCTTTTGAAGGAGTGCCATGATTCTCCATGGGCTGACCACCTAAGGCAGCATCGTTCTTTGGCATTATTGGAGAGAGGGTTCTTTTGGGAGAAGATGAGGGAGGATGTAGAGGAGTATGTGTGCACATGTATCATTTTTCAGAAAGACAAATCAGACACCCAAAGGCAGGGAAGATTGTTACAGCCTTTACCGATTCCAGAGAAACCATGCATGAGTTTTTCAATGGACTTCATTACTTAGCTACTGCAGGTACAGGGGTATAATGGGATTATGGTCAGGGTTGATCGTTTTCCCAAGTATGTTGTCTTCATTCCAATGAAGATACCTTGTGGAGCCGAAAAGACTTCGGAATTGTTCTTTAAGAGCAAAGTGAAGTATTGGGGAATGCCATTAAGCATTGTGTTGGACCGAGATCTGCGTTTTACAGGCAGATTTTAGACCACATTGTTCAAGTTAGTCAGGACAGATTTGTTGATGAGTTCGAGTTACCATCCGTAGACATATGAGCATACTGAGCAAATTAACACATTGTTAGAGGACTGCTTGAGACATTATGTGATGGCTGATCAGAAGAATTGGCCTGAACTCTTGGATGTAGCTCAGTTCAGCTACAGCATGCAGAAGAGTTCCACAACAGGGTGTAGCCCATTTGAGTTGGTGAATGGACAGGTGCCAGTTTCTCCTCGTACTGTATTAACGAGAGGTTTCTTAAGGAGTCCTCATGCGAAAAGGTCTATGACAGCATGGGCGAAGACTTGGAGTTGACATGGTTGCACTTCGACGAGGCTACAAGAAGGATGAAGAAATGGGCAGATAAGGATAGGTGGGATGCACACTTCATTGTGGGAGATATGGTTTTTCTCAAGATTACCAGAGATCAGTTTCAGCCACCGAAAGGGACAGCGAAATCTTTGACGAGGAAGTATGAGGGGCCATTTCGAGTGAAGAAGCGAGTGGGAGAAGTTGCATATGAGTTGGAGCTTCCGAACCACATGCGTTCAAAACATCTTGTTTCCATATCAGTCAGTTGCAGAAGTGTTGACTTGATGCAGACCATCCAGATAGAACATAGCCACTAAGAGGGCCAGCCATGATTGTTGACAGACCAAAACTTGTTTTGGAGAAGATATTGGATCTTTGAACGACAGGTCTTGGGAGTAACATGTGACGGGAATTCCTCAGTAGATGGAAGGATGCACTGAAGGAGGATAGCTAGGAAACAGAAGACTCACTGTGGAGGTGGAAGAAGAAGATTGCAAAGTATGACAGAGAGCTACGGAGGATAGCTGGATTACCAAGGACGATAATCACTTCTGGTGGGGAAGGATGTAAGGCCCCCAGGTCATCATCGCACATTGGCGAGTCAGACACGCTCCGTGGGTGTGTTTAACCGATGGGTTGAGGATGAGTCATCATGGGCACACGATGGGAGAGACGAGGCAGTTGTATAAAACTGACGAGTTGGCGGTGGGCACACTCGACCGATGAGCAGGGTCAACCAAACGAGCCACGAACGCACCCACGAGACAAGTTGGAAAAAACGACTAAGTGTGGGTGAGTGCATTGGTGATTTTATAGGGGTGAGCGACCAAATGTATGGGCACCCCTACACTTGGGTTGGCGGTTAAAAATAGGCTAAGTGTCGAAATGTTGGGTCGGCTTGGTGGTAGCAAGCCCCCACATGTGGTCGACATGGCGTATAAGTAACATGGCAGAGAGGTGTGAGAAAGGCATTATCCAACAAGTCAAGCAAACGGGAGTCCAAGTATTGGGTGGACAAGCCTTAGCGAAGGTGCAGGGATGTGCCCGTAGTGTGGGCAGAACATTTTGTAGCAACAGCATAACCGACGGGCAAACAGGTAGAGTTCTGGGTGGGCGGTCACACCGTAGGCTGGCGGGTGAACCGCAGGTCGGTGGACATGTGGGTAGCAGGTCGATGGATAAGCAGGTAGCAGGTTGGTGGGTGGTCGGCACACGAAACGAATGGACGACTGTTGGCAAGTTGGAACGAGGGTGCTGAGGCAAGACAATGATGTGTATAGGGCGAGTCGGGTGGGCAACATGCCCGTGGTAAGTCTAAATGGGGAGCTGGGTGGGTGGTGCGCCTGCGGCAAAGTTGAACGGGAGTCGTGTAGGCGACTGGACAATAAGTTGAAAACAAAGTTTTGCACAATATGTGGGCACAATAGTGTGATAGCGTTGGGTAGGCCTACAGGGTGCAACAACCGAGTTGGGTAGACTGGTCGAGTTACACGATAGCCACTTTGTTGTAAAAATTATATTACTCAGTTGAGCTTGTATCCCGAGGAAAATTGTAAAACAACATTTATAAAAGATTAATGTTATTACATGTGTCTTGTGTCTTTTTCATATGGTTAATGATTGATGTTTATTCCGCATATTAATAAGTAAAGATGATGAAATATGAAAGTGTTAGGCAAAGCCTGGAAAATAACTAAGAAGATAAAATGTTTAAGTGTTTAGCTGGTGCCGCACATGGACTAACTCATGAAAAAGGAATTGGGGGCGTGACAGGGTGCATGATGGCATTGGAACCCGAGCTCTTTTTACAAGGGATAGAGGTGCAGGAGGATATGTAGAGTTCCCTTCTTTAAATTTTAGATACGAGACACTACTTCGCTACTAAGCATGTGTGGAGGCGTATCGGTGTGTATATCCTCGACATTCCTATTGTCTTTGCACATTTTCAGTATGCACCTACAAAATCGTTTGCTTCATTTTTCACTGGAAGAAACCTTACTAGACGGTATCGTGCACTTGGAGGCTTCTCCACCTTCTCCTTTGGCGGAGAATAGTTCCCTAATTCTAGCAACAAGTTGAACGCACAGGTATAATCCATTAGAAAACTTCAAGCGCTATGGTGGGGGGTGGAATATCACCAATGAGCGTTACTGGGCTTCTGGTGGTTTCACTGACATGCCATATTTTTCCACTGATGGCATTTAGTTTATAGGGTTTGGGGACTGAGACTTGCAGAGCATTTGTAAGCATTGTTGAAGCCGCATGAAGCTTGTTGTTGCGCGTTAAGGGATACACATATTAAGAAAGCGGGTTGTCATTTTCTTATTGGAAGAACTTGTTCAATGCAGATAGGTTAAGATTTTATGTTTATTTAATTAGCACTTACAATCTTGAACTTTTTTAAGAGTTTATATTTTGGTCAATAATGGCAAAGTTCAAAGTGGTTGAGCATGGAAACTCTGTGAACAAATGGGGTATCCTCTAATAGACGGGCATGAAAAGGAGAGTGCGGGTATATCGACCTCTGATTACTGCATAAAGTGAAAGCGATGGGGGCTATGACTGTGCCGAGTCTAGATCACAATTTCATGAGCAAGAGTCCAACTCCAATTGGACTGTTGTTTGTGATTTGTTGTGAAGATGTGTCACTCATGATTAAACTTTCACAATGAGAGCCAATTTCTATCCATATATGCAAATGATTGATTAGAGGGCACCAGTGATTATGATATCAAAGAATGGCCATTGGTTTTGTTTTTATTTGGTTTAGTGCTTTGTTAAATTTTGGTGTTGGATTGTTTTCATTGTTTTTGGTGTGTTTCTAGGTGAGTTTATAAAAAGTGCAGAACGAGTTAAATTAACTGAATAATATAATTAAATTAGTGGTTGTCTTCGTTTTTCGGTGGCGTTGAGAGAACATATTGTTAATTTGATTTGTTGTGATTTGGGCTTCAAGAGCATCCATGTGTGTAGAAAGGTTAGTTGCATAATTAACTATGGGATACAATCTAGTATTGAGATTGTCTTTCAAAGTTCATCAAATATAGTTAGAATATTGTGGTAGGGAAAAGAGCATTTTCTGGAGACTTTAGAGGGGGGATAAGTGTCGAGGAAGACTAATAAAAAAGATGATACATGTAAATTGTAATTTGTCATTTTTGTAATAATCTGTGTAATAATGTAAATGTAAACATTAAATGGGGCACTTGGCAATAATGCTTACATTAATAAATTGATAGATCAGGTTGGTGGGTTGTTAGAATTTGTTGAGAGATTTTCTCAACAAGCAATTCCTTTAGAATCTCTTAGATTTCATAGGCATTATTTATGTGGATTGTGATTTGACTTTGATTACAATATATTAATTATTTTTATATGTAATTTGTCCACCATATCAATCTTACCAATTTCTTTGTAATAATTATCTAAAAGATTTAAAATATATAAATGTTTACTAATTAATTTGAATAAAATTTAGTTAAACACTTTAAAAAACTAAAATAAACCCAAAATACATTCAAACTCGATACCCCGTCGAACAAACCACACCACTTAATTACAAAAAAAACACAAAACATACAAACCATCAAGACAAAAAGCTGACCGAACAAACAAGAAAGCGTAAATCAACAAGAAAGTCATATATTTATTTATAGCCTGTTTTTTAAAAATATATAATATTAATAAATAAAAATAATTTAGAACAAAATAACTATTACTTATATAGATTAATATGGAATAATATATTCCAACCACCTCTTAAAATGAAAATATAACTTTACTTTAAAAAATAAGAAATAAAAACTAATATATATTAAATATTATAAAATTGCCATCCTTCACATTAAAGAAATGATTATGGTGTGCCTTTTAGTATCTTTCATTTCTCTTTTCTTCATCAACGCGTTATTCATGATTTCTCTTTTCTTCATCAACGCGTTATTCATGCCGTGTACAGTGCTTCAATAGTGTACCCCCGAAAAATAAATAAAGTTATTCATGGCTTCATACAGTGAGTCAATTGTATACAGTGAGTCAATTGTGTACACCGAGTCGATTGTGTAAATTATTGACCTATCATGTAGCTAAATATTTTAATATTTTACATTTTAAGGTTAAATAATATTGATATGTATTTAAAATTATATTAATAACATAAAAATATTTTAATATGAACAATGTGCTTTATAAATAAAATATTTTAATGTTTTAAAATTGTTTATGCAAGAGCTCGTCTTTTTCTTACAAAAGGAAATAGGTTGACGACCCAAGACTTAAAGGAATCTTGTAGGAGCAAAAGCCTACCCCTTAAACCTACCAACAAATAACTATAGGTGGCATGGTTTTCCTTGAATAACAGTGATGAGTCAACCTGCATTACCAAATAACAACAAATGATGGTTGTCCCCACTCTTGGTTTGACATCTAAGTTATGATAGGTTTTCCCACCATGTAAAAAATAATACAAAATAAAAGTCCATATTAAGTAAAATATTTCCATTATGCGTATATGTACATGTTTTTTTAATGTGGTTCACAGTCCTCTTCTTGTCGCTCAACCATGGAGCCTGACCTCATGAATGTCGAGAGAATTGAACCTGTGAAATATCAATAGAAAAGGTGCTTTGTTGATGGTAACCAACCAACTGGCCTAACCCTCAGTGCTACATATACGTTAAAAATGAAATCTTATATAAAGAAACTAAAAAAATGAAATCTTATGGTTAAAATTTTATAAAGCATTTCAAGTAGTCTTACTATTTTACGTTTTGGTAATTTTTTAAGTATATTTAAAGGTCAATGTAGTTTAAAATATAGCAAAGGTTTGTTAAAATTACTCTCAAACTAGATATAACATAAAATGATTGCTAGACACGATTTGGAAGAGCCAAGTGGAGCTTGCACCTAAGCTAACGTTGGGGATCTCATAGGGAACACATGGATTCCATGAAGGAGAACATTGATGATGTAGACCCAATTAAGGGCAGCGCCTCATGGATTCCACATGGCATTGGCGAGTTGGCGTGGAATTGTGTTAATGTGGAGGCTAGACCTTTTTTGATCTTGTCAAAGCAACGTGGAGGCCACATGACCTTACCGTTGCCCACAGATAGCCATCATAACCAATGTAAAATGTAACACAGAATGGGTGGTGGCACTGGAGAGATCATGATAATTGGCAGAGAAATTTGCATTTGTTGAGGTCATTATTCGATGGGACTACCCAATGCTTATTGAATTGACCTTTTGACCCTCAATAACTGTTAGACAAAATATCACACTAAGAGGGAGGTTGAATCAATGTAATGGAAAAATTATCATTTCAAAAAATTTAATCAATAAATAATCACACAGCAGTGTATCATAACAATAAATTAAACCATGTCAAGAAGTCATCATCACATGAACACAAGTGGACACAAGCTTTTAGGTTGAAACCCTTGCAGGATAAATCACAAATTCTTTTTGTCTTCTTCTTCAATTTATTTACATGGATTTGCAAGCACCAACCTATTGGAGGCATTGGTCCCCAAATTGTACAATAACTCACTTGCAATAGGATACAACATGATTGAAGAGCCAACCTTGAATAATATGCAAGCACCCACTTGAAATAGGCTACAACCTGATTGAGGCACCAACCTCGAAAATGTGCAAGCTTCAACTTCTTGTAAGAATCAACTTGATTGAGGCACCAACCTTGGTTGAGGAACCTGTCTCCTTCTTCAAATTGATGTGGACCACTTTTCACAATATTTAAGAATGGATCCGCAAGCTTAAATATTTTCCAAACCAATTTGTCTTCTCTTCATATGTCAAAAAGATATTCACGTGCTTATATAAGCAATAACCATGACCTCCTTGTACTCAACGTCTGTTTGTAGCTTCCCTTTTTCAAGTTGCAAAATATTCCAACCAAAACCCTTTTCAAAAATCAACTATTGGTTTGAACCCTTGGGTTTATTAATGCCTTCGGTTCATGATATTCACCCCTTTATACTTTTACAATATTGATCCCTTAGGTTTATTAATCCCTTGGGTTTGTGATATTCACCCCTCTAGTTTATAATATTAATCAATTGGGTATATAATAATATTGGATTTATTGTTAGGGTTTATAATATTGGTTGTATAATGTTAGGGTTTATAAAATTTGGTATGTCATTAGGGTTTAATGTTGTAGTGTTTGAATGGTGAAGAAATGTATGCATCGTCACCTTGTGACAAAAATTGTCACAATGTTACAAACATTGTTCCAATTTGGCAAGTGATATGGCAATCATTGTTGCAAAGCTACATTGCAGTTCAATTTTTTGAACGTCACATTGTGACACTATAATGAGACTCCATATTGTGACATTACAATGGTAAAAAAATCAATCCAATGTTGTATTGTTACAAATATTCTCCAAAGATATCAATTAATCTGATATTCATTGTCCCCCAGATGCGG
Organism: Pinus taeda; assembly: GCA_000404065.3. Classification (NCBI taxonomy): domain Eukaryota; kingdom Viridiplantae; phylum Streptophyta; class Pinopsida; order Pinales; family Pinaceae; genus Pinus; species Pinus taeda. Next base: position 140,699 of record APFE030109135.1, on the reverse strand, counting down.
GTGCAAACCAATGTGAATAAGCTGATGGGACGGGGGTGCAGGGGAGGCCACCTGCTTGCCATGCGCAGAGGTGACTTGGAAGACGGTGGTGAAGGACACCCCCGGAAGGCGATGTTAAATGCTATGGGATGGCAGCCAAGGAGCATTTACGCTCCGACCTCCTTTGGCTGCATTGCAGAGTTTGGCTCCGCTTCACAATTGAATGCCTCATTAATGGCGGGTGACGCTCGAGGTAGAGCATGGAGTTTTATAAACAAAGGCAGCCCTGGCATCACCATGTTCATTTGGGCAGGGTCTGCGGTTCCCATTCCGTCGCTGGTGTTGACAAATTCCGGCCCTGGTCTGATTTATTCCACCCCGGGTCTGATCGTTCAGTTTGTTTACGCCCCTGTTGGTCTTTTGCATTTCAATTCGGCTCAGGATTGCTCTGTCAACATGGTAAGGACTCGTCAGTGGATGCTGAGTCATCGCGGCTCTAGTCGTGGAGGGTCATCGCGCCCCTCAGCTGAGGCGGAAACCCATTCTCCCTGTCACTGCCCTCATTGTCGCTGTCACTGCCATTGCCCACAATTAGGAGGTGCTTGCTCTCTCAGGCACAGCCAATTTATGGAGGCCAGCTCACCTGGGTCTTCGGCTGCTCCTTACTTCGGCTCAGCAATTTTTACCTTCAATAGCCCCCTGAATCGTCCAAGAATTTACGCCCACGTCTCTGTTCTTTTTATTGATCAAGCCCAGGACGAGGGCGGATCCAGTGCTCCGCCAGAATTCGAGGCCCCGGTTGACACAGCCAAAGCATCTGAACTGCCCACGGTGGACAAGGGGAAGGGCACGGAATTGCCAGACCTTCAGTTGGAGAAGAACCAGAAGTAGCTGGAAGCGGCCGATGTGAAAGAGGGCCAAGTGCAGGAAGAGGAAGAATATGGATGGTGCCCAATTGTGGAGGAGGTGCCGGAGGACTAGTCTGCTGCCAGGTCTCAGGTTCTGTAGCTCAGGTGGTATTCTGGTTCTTTCCTTTCTTTCTGGTCATGTCCATCTGTCCAATTGTCTCTGGCTCGTCTACGTGTCGATTATCTTTTATGTTAATGTGTCATTGCAGCAATATGCCATCGCTGAGGCGTAGGGTCGGCTACAGTCTTGTTTGGTTATCAGTTTTGTGGGCGGTTATAGTTGTGCAAGGGTGTCAATTTTGTCCTCCCCTGCGTGGGAATGATTTTACTGGTCACAAACGCCCCTGTGAGGGAATGAATCGGGTAGCCCTCTGCTACATTTGGTTGATCCAAAATGCCACTCTTTCAGGTAGATGGATCTTTCAGACAGCATGTTTGTAATTGTACTCTGGTTTTTATGTATATAATAGAATAGTTTAATCGAGAAAAAAAAAATCTGATATTCATTGTCACAATGTTACATTACATTATAGTTTATGCAATTTTCCCTCTCAAAATTATAAAATTAGGGTTTAAAATAGGGTTTAACGTCGCATTGTAACAAACACATTGATAAATGTGTTAATTGTTTTGATACTCATTGTCGCAATGTTACATTACACGGCAATTTATTCAATGTCATCTCTCCAAATTGCAAACTTAGGTTTTTTAGTCCATTGGGTTTATAGTATTAAACCCAAGGGCTTATAATGTTAATGGCTTGGGTTTTAAATCCCTTAGGTTTATAGTATTAATCCTTAGATTTATAATATTAATGTGTTGGGTTTATTAATCCCTTGTGTTTATATTAATAATATCTTTGGTTTATAATATTAATTATTCATTTGGTTGATTAATCACTTGGGTTTATAATATTAATCTCTTAGGTTTGTTTATCTGTTGGGCTTATAATATTAATCCTTTGGGTTTTTAATCCCTAGGATTTATAATATTAATTGATTGGGTTTATTAATCCCGTGTGTGTTTAATCCCTAAGACTTATAATATTAATCCCTTTGGTTCATAATATTAATAATTCCTTTTGTTTATTAATACCTTTGGTTTGTAATATTAATCCCTTGGGTTTTTTAATCTATAGGTTTTCTAATATAAATCCATTAGGTTTTTAATCGCTTGGGTTTATAATATTCATCCCTTAGGTTTACTAATTAGTTGGGTTTATAATATTAATTGATGACATTTATAATATTGTTCTCTTTATGAATAATATAATTGCTTGGGTTTATAGTATCAATTGATTGAGTTTGCAACATTGATTCTTTTAGGAACAATATAATCACTTCAGTTTATATTTTGTCAGGTTTATAGATCTGTATTGTTTATAATATTAATGTCAAGGGTTTATTAATTGCTTGCTTTTACTAATCGCTTGAGTTTAAAATATTAATCCATTAGGTTTACCATCACTAGTGTTTATAATATTAATGTCTTGGGTTTATCAATGCTTTTGGGTTTATAATACTTATAATTTCTTGGATTTACCAATCGCTTGGGTTTGTAATATTAATCTCTTAAGTTTATCATTTCTATGGTTTTTTAGTCCATTGGGTTTTTAATATTGATCCTTTGGGTTATTAATCACTTGGGTTCTTGATATTCATCCCTTTGGTTTATAGTATCAATCTATTTAGTTTATAGTATCATTCTATTTGGTTTATAATATTTATCTATTTATAAATAGTATAATCTCTAGGGTTTCTAATCCCTAGATTTATTTATCACTTTGGATTTGTTTAATTGTTATTAATTATTTTTTATTGTAATTATTTAAAAAATTATGGTTAACAATAAATAATAATAATAAATATTATTAATATTAATAATAACCATTAAAATAATAATTAATAATATCTTTTAAATTAATAATAAAAATAATTAATATTATATTACTATTAATTATTATATTTAAATAATAATTTTAATTATTGAAATAATAATTAGTAAATTTAAATATAAAATAATTAATTAATTTTTTTTTTATTTTATTATTATTACCCGGGTTGCTGAACCACCCTCGAGGAGATTGTTGCACCAGACCGGTCACCACCCACCTGCAAGGTCGAGATAAACAAGCCGCTAACCACATTGGGTGGCCTGCACCCCCTCCGCTGCAACCACCCCAAGCACACTTCAACCTGTAAAGGCACACAATACACATCCTAGTCACACTGAGGCCGAATTTACACCACACAATTCCAAAGGATAGCCACACGGATCCCACAAATTCACACCCTAGAACCACGAGATGCGTGAGGTTCTGAGCAAACCACCCTACAAAACTGGAAGGATCAAACTCCTTAACCTACACATTGTTCACGACCCTTTGACAGGAACAAGACAAAGAAGCCACAGTCCACACGAGATGGCCTTCACCTCTTCTGCTGTAGACACCCTAAGTAGAATTCAATCCATAGTTGCACATAATAGGCGCACCAATCACCCCGAGAGAAACCTTACACCAAACAATTCCAGAGAGTGGCCACTTAGAACCCACTAATTGTTGCCCGAGCACCACCAGATGGGTAGAGTTCTAGACTAACCACCATACAGAGAGACAAAGAGACTCACGCTCCTTATCCCACATGTAGGCAAGAAGGCATGTTGAGACAAATTTCTTTTGTTCGAACCAACAACAGGCCAAAGCTTGGTGGCAGCTCAGCTCCGCTCCTGGTTGCGTCCCTAGGTCTAAAGGGAAAGGCAGGAAATGAACCCCGGACCACACCATAGGTCCTTGATCCCCCACAGTGCCTCTCAGCCAGGTTGAAACCCTGGGGAGCCACCATGGATACAAATCCACACTCCCTTCTTACCAAAACTCATCTCCCAAGCTTCCAAACTAAACTTCCTTTGCAACCACCCTGCAATTATAAACACGGTAGGAGCCTCCCACGTACCTGTGTATTCAATGCACTGATTTTGCATGAGTGTGAAGTTATGAAATGCGTGGAGCCGAAGCAAGTCCTGAGGGCCGCTCTGGTACTACTTATACCACCGTCCAATCACCCCATCGGGGGATTAATTATACTTAATAATAATTTTAATATAAAAAAATAATTATAATAATCATAATTAAAATATGATAATAATAATAATTTATTATCATTATTACGCATCGAAATTATAGATGAAATATATTTTTTCACACGAATCTAGCAAAACAATTTCCAAAAAGAATGTAGTTTTTTATTGTTTAAAATGTATTTATGAATGCATAAATGAATTCAACACCATAAAAAACCCCTTGGGGTGCTTGAACTCTACAGATTAAACAACTTAAACTCAACTTTTTAAAAATCTCAGCTAGATTTTGGTTTAAATTGACCAGAAAAAATGTCGTAAAAAAGGTCATTTCGTTTATAAATTAGATTACATCATTATTATTATTATTTACAATTAATAAAAATCGACATTTTTTAACCGTAATTGGTTAAAATTAACCAGAACAAATGTCGTAAAAAAAGTCATTTCGTCTATAAATTAGATTACATCATTAGTATTATTTACCATTAATAAAAATTGACATTTTTTAACCGTAATTGTATATGTGATTGATATACACCTATCCACATATATCAACCACATTTATTAATATGATTGTGCTAGTATGCAAATTTTCCTATGTATAAAAAATATATAAATTAAAAATTTAATATCTTTAAAACTAATTGATTCTAAATCAAATAAAACACCCCATAAATAAACAAGCATGAATTTGGGCTATGCTTAATTGTAATCTTAAAATTGAATTATAAGATTGAAATATATTTATGTATATAAGATTGAAAGGTACAACAAGGATACTTACGCAGCCATACAATTGTAAATGATAATCATCTATGTATGAGTTGAGTGCGTTGCGGGGTTGACTCACAAGAGCGGAAGAAATATGGAGGATAAAGGTGGTATATATCAGATCTCCTCGGTGGTTTACTTGAAACCATGGGAAATGCAGAGGCATAGTTAGATTTCAGTGGACATGCGTTTGACATCAACACGGTTGGTATGGAAGGTGGCGAGTTACTCTCAAAGTGTGATATATACATTATGTTATTAATCATCTCCTTTTAATGAGGAAGGGTGATATATACATTATATTATATAATGAAACTTACCAAACTTTGTGGACAAGGACACCTTGAAATTATAATTTAATAACACAAGCTGTTATAAACATTATAATATAACATGCAAACTTAAAATCTCATTCATTTTTTATATGCTTGATGTGTTATGATATTCAACGAGCGATTCCTCTTGTAGCGTTCACACCTGAAATTTTAGAAATATATATAGGTTTGTTTTAGCCCAAATTTAATACTAAAAGGGTTTTCGTTTTATGGAAAATTTAATGCTATAATTTTGAGTAAGATTATGTTTAAAATATTAAAAAAATTAAATTATATAAATCTAATTTATCATTTTAAAAAATTCATTACTAAATTTTAAACAAAATGAATTGAATTAATTACCATTATAATTTTATTTTTATTTTTCAATATAAAATTTTGAAACAAGTGGTTGAATTTAATTACCATTTCATATTTTTATTTTTTTTTCCAAGTATAAACATTTAACAAGTTGTTAATGTAAAAGTTTCAAAAAATTACCAATATATAATGTTATAGTATACTTACAAATCAAATCCTTAATTTCTTAAATACGAAGGAATTTTTTAGTTTTATAATAAAAAGTAATTATTTTTAAATAAATCATTAAATAAATATATAATAAATTTATTTAAATTAATATACACAAATATTGTATTCGATTCCATACAAATTAATTTCCCAAATCTTTTTAACTTCGATCTTCTCTCGTTGCTCAAAAGGCGTTATAGGCTTGTTGGGAACAATTTCACATGCGTATGTTTTGACAAAGTATTGATCTTAGGAGTATTGTATGGAGGCGCAGGGATTGTCTTGACTTGATAATTAAAAAGCTTCAAATTTTTTTTTATAGATGTAGTGTTTGAATTATAACATATAAGAGACCTAAAATTATAAATTTTGACAGTTTTTATTTAGATTTACAAAAATCTTTACAGAATTTTTTCAAAATATAACCCAAATTTCCCAAACTTTCAAAGCAAAAAACACATAATTTTTTGGAATACGGCTTAATCTTACTCCGGATAAGCCACTCAAAATTTATATATATTTTGATAAAAAAATTGGCGGAAATTTGGTTTTAAAGTTTCTTCGATAAAAGCAAGGTGACAATATACCAAGATTTATAATAAACTCTACGCCGATATATTAGATAAATCAAAATTTGATATTAACATCATTATTTTTAACCGTTCAAAGTATCTCTCTAATAAACTACTGCTCACTGTTATTTGATATTCAAATCTAAAAGGAACCTTTCATCCATTTAGAAATTATAAAATCAACTTTTAATTTATTAAAGACAAATGTGAGCCTGTATAAGTTGGATCATCGCGTTACCTCGAAAATCATATGTTTGTAAACGAAATTTCATATTATTAAATTTTTATTTTGAAGATAAATAATAAATAAATAATATATATTATATATAGATTTTTTATTTTTTTTCCCGGATGCGGGTGACTGAAGAAGTCTTAAAGTTGATAGGATTAGGGTGGGGTGAGGCGGCTCGACACCTGCTTACCCAGTACAAGGTGTTTAATAACGGTGACGGGTGTAACGCCTGGCATGCGCGCGAGCAGATGTATTACATCCCCCCTTCAGGGGACTCAGGCTCATTCTCTCTGCCCACTGCAACAGATCCTCCCTCCGCACACTGCTACTTGCAAGGATGGCAGCGTTCATCAATGAGGAAGTTATGAATGTGGTTTTTCGTGACAGGTTAGGTAAGTTTAAGAAGTGGCAATGCCCTGCGCTCGAGCTCATTCCTTGCGAATTGTTGGTTTGGGTTTATCCCATTGCCTCTGTTCGAATTCCGGCTCTCTTGGAACTCTCTGTGTCTTCGATAAGGAAGCTCTGTCTGGCTCTTCAAGGGCAGCTCCTCTGGTATATTTCTCTCCATGGAAGGGCTGTAGGCCCAAATCAGAAAATCCTTGGGTTGGTTTATTATTGTGTTCTTCCTGTCCTGGCCGCTGGCTCGCATGGAATTCGTCTGGGTAATCCTTTTTCCGTCTGCGTCCCTCTGTTCCACAATTCCGCCTTCTGTCTGGTCTTCAATTTGGCAGGTAGGGAGATTGGTCTAGGCAACCCACTTGGTCTTCCAGGGCATTCTCCCGGGTCCCGTGTATTAGCTGCTCTGAGCATAAGGCGCATTGTAACCTTCCCATTAACCCCTTTCCAATGGCTCGTCTTCGACAGAGACTGGGGTGCCGTAGAGGGCAACCCCGGCACGCTCCAACTGGTTCCTCCTCGGACTCGCCCGCCCCCACTAGTGAACTCCTCACTGGTCGCTATCCGGGAACCCGAAGTGGGCATGGAAGACAGCAGACATCCAGCCAGTATCGTGGGCCTCCATCCTCGACACGTTCAGCCATATTCACCTTCAATAGCTCGCTGCATCGCCCCCGGATAACTGCCCATATTTCCGTGTTCTTTTATGAAACAACTCAGCTAGAAGGATCTGACTCCCACCCTGGCGGCGCTGGAGCAGTCGCTGGTCCTTCCTCTGCAATTCAATTCGGCATTGGCATGGTGCCACTGCAGGCTCAGGATGCTCCAGGTTGTAGCACACAGGACGCTGAGATGGTGCCAGCGGATCCCGGACCCTCCAATCAAGTAGCTGCTCCTAAAGATGATCTGCCCGAGTTCAGTTGGTGCCGGATCGTGGAAGAAAAGCCTGCTAACTAGTTTGTTCATGCTGACGTGGGTTGGTCTTTTGACTTTTGTAACAGTTCATTTCAGGAATGTCGACTATAGTTCTCGTGTAGAAAGGCGGTCTGCCTATGTTTTTGCTGTGTGGGTTCATGTGTCTTTCCAGAAAAGCTTCTTCCCATTCCCCTACGTGGGTTCTATTACTGGTTTCACATCTGCTTCCTTGCGATTTTTGGGTCTTTTCAGAGCTTTGAACTGACTACGGTCCTCAGGTAAATATTTTTTTTTTTTCTCCCTTTAATAGATTTAGCTTTACTCAAGGAAAAAAAAATACAGATTTTTTTAAATGAAGATTGACTTGAAATTGGTTTTTTTCAATCTTGACGGCAAACGAAAAAGAAAGAAATAAAAAAATAAAGTTTTAATTTGGAAATAATTTGACATGAGTTTTATTACGATTCCCCTTGCGTGCAGATTGGATCAAAATTCTATTGGAACCGACTTAGTTTATTGTTATTAAAATATCAATAGTGGTCTCGAATCAAATTAGTTCTTAATGGACTAGTTAATCAATAATCTAAGTAGTGTTTTGATGATGATTATGGAAATAGTTATCTGGAAAATTTAAAATTTATGAAGGTTGGTTAATTGGTTTAAATAGGGATTAGTTTTTAGCTATGTTGTATTAGTTTCTGGAGCGTGGGAATGTTGAGAATTTAGATTAAAGGTTTGTTGAAAATTTATAGGAAATTGTTAATAGAGGGATTTCCCCAAAATTTATAAGAAATGGCTAATCGAGAGCGATAATATTATATAATAACAAATTAAAATATTCTTTTAATTATATAATTTATATAATAATCAAAATTATATTGATTTAAAATACTCAAATATTAAAATCAATTTAAATATATAATCTTTCTTATATACAAATATATTCTCTAGGTGTCTATTTCCTTGAGTCTCTCCCTTTTATATATTAAAATATCAAGTCATTATTAGTTCTGTGAGATGTTTCTCTAGTTATTCTTACGAAAAGAATAACTTTAATGTTTAAGCATTGACTTCCACATACAATATGCACACACTCATTATCAGTCCTATGACATGTTTCTCTAGTTATTCTTATGAGAAAAACAACTCTAATGTTTAAGAATTGATTGCCACATACAATATGCACACACAATCTTTTGCGATATATATACACAAACAACAAAGGAAATACTCATTAGCATGACATCCCAGATATCACCCTTACGTAGAGATGCCACATGCTTCCTTAAAGATATCGGTGTTAAAGATGTTTTTGGTCTTTCTTCCAACGAAGGTTTCAACATAGGCTCATGTTTTGTGGGCAGTTCAACATATTTCTCTACATGATTTGTATTCCCCGACCCTAGGGAACTTTGGGATTCCAAAAAAATTAGTTTTCAAAGATCTGGGAACTTTCCCAAACTCCCATTGAAACTCCCGCTAAAAAGTAACCGTTCCCATACAATGCCAAAGCTCCAAAAAGCACGAGAACCATTAGAAAAAATATCCCCCTCTTAACAGTTCCCATACAGTGCCAAAGCTCCAAAAAAACACGAGAACCATTAGAAAAAATATCCCCACCTTACCCACATTTCAGTGTAACAAAAATTTTTAAATTCAAACTTCACTATAAAGAATATAAGAATTAAAAACCTTTTTAAAAATAATCCCAAATTACATCCAAACTTTGACTTCTATCAAATAAAAACCTAACCATACTTGGTTACCAAAACCACGGACAACATACCAACGATCAAAACAAATGAAGACAACATAAAGCTTGATCGAATAAACAAGAAGCTCGGCATCTCTGGAATCCCCTGCTTCGCGTAATTCAAACATGAATGGAGCATCAACCATGTCCCGCTTCCTGAGATTCCCTCGGATGACGCCGCCCCTTACCTTTCCCACGTCCGCATCACAATTTACTTCTCACGGCCTCAAAAACGACAAATTATCCATACCTAACAGGCCCCTAAGATAGCTTTGTTGCGATCTGCGCGCATATATAATTTTTCTGCACTCGAACTGCGCGTATACATAATTCATAATCCTCCCCATATCAAGCACAAACGTGCTGATGAAAGAAACGAATTACGCACTGTTTGTATTGCTGTTATTGCTGTTGGTATGGCCATGGAAATGGATGACTCTCTATCCCTCTCTCTATCCCTCTCAATTCTCGATGCCTCTCGTCGTCGATAGTTGCAGGGGTCAAAGGATTTTCATGTACCGTCTTCCCACAGAATTTAACGCAGATATCTTGAAACAGTGCAAGTACGGGCTCGCGCCCTGGTTGAACCTCTGCCCGCGCGCCGCAAACAATGGCTTCGGGCCGCCGTATAATAGCTCCCTGGGGGACGGCTGGTTCGACACGGATACTTACATGTTGGAGATCATATTTCATGAGAGGATGAAACAATACAGTTGCCTTACCCCAGACCCTGCCATGGCCGACGCCGTGTTTGTGCCCTACTACGCTGGCCTCGACGCTCTCAGATATCTGTATCCACAACCCGACAGAGTGTCCGAGTCGTCGCACGGTGTGCGGATCATGTCGTGCCTGAGAAAGAGAGACGAGTGGAATCGAAGCGGAGGTTGAGATCATTTCATGGTGATGGGTCGCACGGCCTGGGACTTCGGTGCTGGCAAGGGCTGGGGAACTGGTTTTGTCACGCCCCCAGTAACTTTTTTCGTTACTTGGGGAGTGCGGCACCACTTTTTGCCGGGTTCGGGCAAATGTGGACTACGCCTCTCAAACTTCCAACACCAATTTATCCCTGTCTAATTAGTGTTATCTTCAAACTTCATAAACCGCACTCTTCAACTTATAACTGATTTATAAACTTGACTTAGCACCGATTTATAACATGTAACAAACGACAATTATAATACTTCTGTTTTAATTATAATTTCGTTAATACATAAAACCACAGCAATAATCATAAACCGCAACAATAAGCAAACTTCAACACATGAACACGATGTACGGGAGGGGCCAACTCCAACCGAGCTGCGCCTCCGAAAACCGTTTATTTACTTTGCCAAAGTTACAGTTTTACAATGTGCGTGAGCCACTTCAGGCCTCATGGCTTTTACCACAGGCCGCGTCCTTTACGATCGTTGGATCGTTGGCACTCCGTGCGCTTTTGTCCAACCGACCTTACAACAGGCCTCTCGGCCTCTTATCCTTTAACCGAACTACTGCAGACCCGTGACTGTTATGTCGTTCTGCCCCTTCGTTCGCCAATCTGTTTACTGCCGAATTACCACAGTCTCCGATCGTGTGCTGTTCTGCCTTCAAGCTATGCGCTGCCCGCGCTCTGCCAAGACCGGCGAGGCAATTCTGTGCGACTGTCCGGCATATCGCATACCCGGCACTTCTTCTAAACCTTCGGTCTCTGCCCGCAGTTAACACTGCGTTATACCGACCCCTCACTCCGCCTTCGAACCACGACTTTTAATTCACATTTCGCTTCTTCCGCGCACTCTGTGTGTCGTTCGATTGAAGACTTAGATCGAAGACCGAATAGTTTGATCGAACTTGATGTCCTCACTTGCAAATGCGCCTCCATTTTTATATGGATCCACCGCCAAGTTACGAGGGGCGTCGGCTTACCAAGCCGACCCCCGAATTCATTTAATTAAATCGGTCATCGCCCAATGCCGACTTGGCCGATTCATGAACTGTTGCGTGTCGTCCTCTTTGCGGGTCGGCCTTCGTGCACGAAGCCGCCCACGCAAAGAGGCTATAAGCCCGCCACTTGCTTAATTAATCACGCGTGTACTTCGTCGTTTGCCATGTTCGACTTGCCACCGTATCGTTCAGCCGTGTGCGTCCACGCTTGGTTCCTTCGCTGTCGTGCGCCATCCGTTTATCCTCTCGTTCGAACTGTCGAACGACCCGGACCTGTGCGCCTTCGTTCGTTCGGGTGTTCGGGCGGGTGGGCGCACTACTGTGTCGCCCACCGCCATCGTTTCGTCGATCACCCGTTTTCCCAACTGTCACCTTCGTTCGGGCGTCCGTCTCCAACGTTCGCCCTGCTGCCCGTATGCCACCCCGTAGCACCGGTTATGTCATTTTCGTGTGTCAAGCTTCCGAACGGACCGTCGGGTAGGAGGTCGTTCACCCCTCGTTCGGGTCGCCTGTTCATGCACGGAGCGCCCAAGTCCCCAGGGCGTTACATCCTCCCCCACCCTACTCCGTTGTCGTCCCGACAACCTCCATACCATCATGTCCTCTTCGGTCCTCCATACCAAGTTGCCCTCCCGAACCATAATCCTATGCATGTTTCGGAAGTATGTATCCCATACTACATCAAGATCGGCAACGCAACAACCTTGGCTTCTCAATATTTCAGCCCTCCAAGTTCACCATGTATGGACCCCGCGCAAGTGTCACACATTTCAACGTGAGTGCACACCCACAATTCCGGTCCCCGGCTCAGGTTCATGGGAACCCCCAATTCTCTGCTACACACGGGACCAACCTGCCCAATCACCTTACGGGCTCACTGCCTTGAGCAGCCAATGGTGAGCCCTGCTTCCTGTTTCATCTAAGCAAGTCTCCAAGGAGGTGAGCCCGGTGGCTCACCCTCGTCCATCAACTCTATCCACCTGTCCGGACCTTCGTCCTCTAACTGCCGGTGTGCCTCCCGATCTTCCTCTTGGATATTCGGTCCCCTACACACATCATTTCCTTCGTTATTGCCTTCCACCAACTCCAGCCTTCTTGGCCAATCCAAGATGCTGCCTGTAAGTGCTTGAATGACCGGTTCTTGTCCTTCGACCGTGGCCATTTCCTTCTTCTCTATACAAAGTTCCGTCGTGCATCTCCATGGTACGATGTTCTTTCGCCTAGGCAAACCGATTTTGCCTCTCCCGGCACCCGATCCATCCACCAAATGCCCATGTGAATCATTTGTATCATCGTCATGAGGTCTCTTTGTGAGAGCACCTTCATCTCCACGTGTATGCCATCTGCCCGATTGTGGTTCAACTTGATCAAGTTCAAGTCCACCTTTGTTCATGCAATCTGCAGTCTCATCGATCATGTGCCTCATAACCCGATCCTGCTCCATTGCCTGACAAAGTTGAAGAAGTTCTTCTTCAATGTTCTTCTCCAAGACTGCAAGTTCTTCACGGATGCGGGGTCTCTCCTTTTTCAGCCGTCTCAACCTGTGTAAGGTAGACAAGAGCTTCCTTCCGCCCTCTCCCAAACTTGCCATGTCCCGTTCTTCCATGTGAGTGTCATCACTCATCCATGTCGGTAAGCAACCCAATCCTCGTTCAACTTGAGTACTTTCAAGTTTCGACTCCATCGAATTCCCATCATCATGAGTGTCCTCTATGTGAGCGACCTCACCCATCCATGTCGACAAGCTACACGTCCCTGGTTCACTTTCAAGCCTTGCCTCCACCAAGGCTTTGTCGACATGCGGTTCTTCCATGTTCAGTTCGAGTGTACCAACTAGGCACCCATTGACCAAGTTCAAAGAACCAAACTTCCGAAAGTCCTCTGGATGTTCCCGGTAGTGCATCCCCAACTTGTCAATGTAGTCGAGCTCTTCTTGCTCAATCACAACCTTCAATTTTTCGCCCAAGCCTTTCCTCGAACGGCTTGTTCCAACCAGCTCTCCTTGAGCCGCGGCACCCATTGCCATTTCTCGTACCAGCTCCCGGTTCCGACCTTAGAACTTTTGCACTCTTCCAGCAACCTGTTCACTGTCCTCAACCGAAGCCTTCCGTTCACTGTTTACCCGGACTGCTGCCTTGTCCGTTCAGTCCTTCGTTCGCTCGTTCACCCGGACCGTCGAACGACCCGAACCTGTGCACGCCACCTGTTCGTTCAACCAATCCTCCGTTTGGCTTACCCGACTGTGGTCTGTCTGCGACTTTTCCAACCGGTTCACCAGCTCCGCCTGAGCTTCACGCTTCCGTCCGCAGGCTAAACCCGCTCTGATACCATCTGTCACGCCCCCAATAACTTTTTTCGTTACTTGGGGAGTGCGGCACCACCTTTTGCTGGGTTCGGGCAAATGTGGACTACGCCTCTCAAACTTCCAACACCAATTTATCCCTGTCTAATTAGTGTTATCTTCAAACTTCATAAACCACACTCTTCAACTTATAACTGATTTATAAACTTGACTTAGCACCGATTTATAACATGTAACAAACGACAATTATAATACTTCTGTTTTAATTATAATTTCGTTAATACATAAAACCACATCAATAATCATAAACCGCAACAATAAGCAAACTTCAACACATGAACACGATGTACGGGAGGGGCCAACTCCAACCGAGTTGCGCCTCCGAAAACCGTTTATTTACTTTGCCAAAGTTACAGTTTTACAATGTGCGTGAGCCACTTCGGGCCTCACGGCTTTTACCACAGGCCGCGTCCTTTACGATCGTTGGATCGTTGGCACTCCGTGCTTTTGTCCAACCGACCTTACAACAGGCCTCTCGGCCTCTTATCCTTTAACCGAACTACTGCAGACCCGTGACTGTTATGTCGTTCTGCCCCTTCGTTCGCCAATCTGTTTACTGCCGAATTACCACAGTCTCCGACCGTGTGCCGTTCTGTCTTCAAGCTATGCGCTGCCCGCGCTCTGCCAAGACCAGCGAGGCAATTCTGTGCGACTGTCCGACGTATCGCATACCCGGCACTTCTTCTAAACCTTCGGTCTCTGCCCGCAGTTAACACTGCGTTATACCGACCCCTCACTCCGCCTTCGAACCACGACTTTTAATTCACATTTCGCTTCTTCCGCGCACTATGTGTGTCGTTCGATTGAAGACTTAGATCGAAGACCGAATAGTTTGATCGAACTTGATGTCCTCACTTGCAAATGCGCCTCCATTTTTATATGGATCCACCGCCAAGTTAGGTGGGGCGTCGGCTTACCAAGCCGACCCCCGAATTCATTTAATTAAATCGGTCATCGCCCAATGCCGACTTGGCCGATTCATGAACCGTTGCGTGTCGTCCTCTTTGCGGGTCGGCCTTCGTGCATGAAGCCGCCCACGCAAAGAGGCTATAAGCCCGCCACTTGCTTAATTAATCACGCGTGTACTTCGTCGTTTGCCATGTTCGACTTGCCACCGTATCGTTCAGTCGTGTGCGTCCACACTTGGTTCCTTCGCTGTCGTACGCCATCCGTTTATCCTCTCGTTCGAACTGTCGAACGACCCGGACCTGTGCGCCTTCGTTCGTTCGGGCGTTCGGGCGGGTGGGCGCACTATCGTGTCGCCCACCGCCATCGTTCCGTCGATCACCCGTTTGCCCAACTGTCACCTTCGTTCGGGCGTCCGTCTCCAACGTTCGCCCTGCTGCCCGTATGCCACCCCGTCGCACCGGTTATGTCATTTTCGTGTGTCAAGCTTCCGAACGGACCGTCGGGTAGGAGGTCGTTCACCCCTCGTTCGGGTCACCCGTTCGTGCACGGAGCGCCCAAGTCCCCAGGGCGTTACAGGTTTGCTCGAGGTCCCCGGGGTTCCTAACATGACGTTACTGATGATCGAAAGGCGCCTCTGGCAGCCCAACGAGCAGGCCATTCCGTATCCGACTTCGTTTCATCCGTCGTCTGGTCGGCAAATCGAGGAATGGAAGAGCCGCGTGCGGGCATCGACGCGGACTCGGCTTTTCGCGTTTGCCGGGTCAGTCCGCCCCTATGTCGGCGACGGCGGCTTCCGCAACTTGCTCATGCGTCTCTGTGCCCGGTCGCCAGGTAGCTGCCGCCTGGTGGACTGCGTAGCGGCGCGCTGCAGCCATGAGCCTGAGCCGATCATACAGGCGTTCATGGAGTCGGTCTTCTGCCTGCAGCCCCGCGGCGACACCCCCACGCGCCGGTCGACGTTCGATGCCATCATAGCGGGGTGCATTCCGGTGTTCTTCCACAATGACTCGGCGTATACACAGTACACGTGGCATCTTCCCTCAGACGGGAAGAAGAGCAACGAGGGGTACTCTGTGTTTATCCCGCAGGACGACGTGGTGGCCAATATGTCGATCCTGGAGCGAGTGCTTAGGCGTTTCAGGCGTGAGCAGGTGCAAGAGATGCAGGAGAACGTGATGAGTCTGATTTCGCATGTCATTTACACGATGAAGTCGATCACGAGCGATTCAAAGGCGGCGGGGTCGGTCCCGAGATGCATTCGACATCACCGTGGAGAGAGTGGTGGAGTCGATTTCTCAACAAATATGAGGCAGAGACGAACACTGTAGGATTCGAAGCCGAGGTTGTTGATGATACTGATACGGATTAAAGTTCGTGCAACGGTTAAGAAATAAAAAATGATAAATTTGGGGTAAAAAATGATAAATTTGGCTAGCTGCTTGACACGCAATTTAGTTGATTGTGGGTATAGGAGAATTGGTGTATGATATTTTTTTTATTGTTAAGTCTATGAGTTTAGGAAGGCATACATATTTTATTTATATTTTTCTTATTTTAAATTTGTAACTTCTTAACCAGAAATACATACTTTCAATTATTAACCTTATTCAAACTATATCATATAAAAAAAACTCAGAAATCTCTCCAAAAAAACTGACACATAATGATGCTGCATCCATGTAATCTAAAATATCGAAATCCTTTATTACCACCAAAATATAGATATCTTTATATCTATTGAGGATTCCAAAATTACTGACCTAGAGAAGGTCAATTATTTAAGTTCGCCCGTGTCTCTGAATATTCCAATAATACGCAGCTTAAAGTCAAAATGCCGAATTACAGAAGGCATTGCTCACATTAAAGACTTCTCAGAAGTTGGTATTGGATTATACGGAGTACAAATCTTTCATTCTTTTCTGATGTTGGTATTGAAATGCAAATCGCTGGTTCAGAGATGGTTTCGGTGAAATAAAAATGGTTGTATCTGAAGGTTAAGAATATTTTGAAATCTGACCTAGAATTTTGTTCAAATAATTAATTTCATTATTATTATTTCATTCTTATTCATCATATTCTAGAATCTTTGTGGAATTTGCAATTATTGAAATTATAAGGCATTTTGGATCTCTTTTTGCTTTTTAAATATTATTATAAGAATAATATTCAAATAATATTGTTGTTTAGTGTTTGTTTAAAAATAATTAATAGTTAAATTAGAGTAAAAATATTAAGATTAAAATATCTTTTTATTAGAATTATTATTTAAATATCACAATTTTAATAATTGAAACCATGTATTCTAATAATTGAAACTATGTAAGAAAATTAAACTTAGTTTTTAACAATGATAAGTTTTAAGTAAAGTGTAAATTAATTTTGAATTAAAAAAAATATATTATATATATATATTTATATATATATAAATTTAAATATACATTATAACAATTAAATATTCACACTCTTTTGGAATTGAGAATTTCAGAAATTATGATCTGCATGTAAACATAAAAATAATATGTTTCTAAAACACCAATTAATAAGATGTTGTGATGGTTTAAATTGTTTAAATATCATTATTAAATATTTACTGTAAAGCTAGGCAAGCCTTGTACCACTAAAAGAAAAAATACATATTAAAATTTAAAAATAAATATATGTAAATAGCGTTGAGATAAGTGAATAAAGGGGGAGGGTTTCTAAACGGAGTGACAACGATGGACAACAGCTGAATGGAATGGCTGAAGGGTACGGGGTACTGCAGCCATCAGTCACCCGACCTGCAGCTACCCCCGTCAGCACCTTGGAACCCAAAACTGCCCTTCTCCTTTTTACTTCCGCTCTTTTACGGATCCGGGGTTTTTACCTTCCTTAGTTTTTCATTTGTGGAGGGTTACGCTCACAGGTCACTCTCAACTCTTCATTCCCCCAGTGGTTTTCTCCTATTACCCTCACCAAGCACTAGACCCTGCTCCTTGGGGTTTTCGCACTACTGTTACCGTTTCCTTTGCTGTCAATGCCAGTTTTCCGTCAGCCAGCTTGTTCGAGGCGTTTAGCCACTTCCTAGTGCAGCTGTCGGCATGGATATTGACATTGTGGATTATTCAGAGGATCCACTTGATGAGGGCTCCATCTGACAGTCCATGTATGTCGCCTCTGAAGGTATGTTACAATTCAACGAAGGGTTTTCTAGTAATTTTGAAATTTTTCCTCAGCCCTCAGGGCCTGCTCAAACTGCCTCTGTGCTGCCGGAGGAACCCTTGTCTTGGCTACCTTTTTCTGTGCCCTTCCCGGCTACCCTGGGTTTTCTCTCTGACTGTATCATCCCATCCCCTAATATAGCGGGTTCGTCATCAGTGCCGCCAACCCTCTCGACTGTGCCTTTGACAAAAGACCCTTCTGATGCTCCCTTGCCTGTCGACCCCATCTCATCCTCCGCTCGTGCTATACCCTTGGGTTGTTTCTCCTCTCTTCCCCCTCTTTCTGAGGCCATCCCTAAATTTCACTCAAACCCTAGCCCCTCCTCTAAGGTTCCGGAAGCAGCGAGGGTTTCTGCAAACCCGAGTCGACCTGTCCCCTGAAGAAACAGAAGTGCTTTAAGTCTTGGGCTGCAGACGTCATTCTCTGGCTTGAAGAGGATATCTAGTGGGGGGACACGATGGATTATGCTAACAGAGTTATGGTGGGTAGAATCAGAGGTAGAAGCTATTCGGCCACCCGGTTGAAGACACGGGCTATGGAAATTTGGGGTTAACGCCTGGTGGACATCCCCTTTGCCCAAAATTTCGTACAAGGATGGTTTGCATTATGATTTGCAAGGGCCGACCGCACGAGTTGGGTCCTCTCATCTTTTTTGCACTTTGAATATGCTCCAGTGCTCCTTAAGCACTGGACGCCTCTTTTCGTCCCCGAGACTGAGCAAATTGGAGTCGGCCCTGTCTGGATCAGGCTTCCAGGCTTGCCTCTATAATATTGGTCTGAGGACATCTTCAGAAGAATTGGGAATTCCTTGGGCACTTTCATGGAGTACAATAAATCCTACCAGACCACTGGCATGATGGCATATGCAAGAATTCTTGTTCATTTGGACACTAGAGGATGTCTTCAGGAACACATCACGATTCAGTGGAGATATTTAAGGCGCAAACAACTGCTCGACTATGAAGACATCCCCTATCGTTGCAGAAGATGTCATCAGGTGGGTCATCTTTATAGGGCATGCCCCCTCCTAAGGAAACACAAACATGATTCTCGAGATTTGGAACAGGACCCCCCTGCAGAACAACCTCCTGCTCTTGCAGCTGAGACCCAGACGGCTAAACAAATCAAGACTTTGGATACGGTAGAAGCGCCTCCTGCACCAGCACAGAAGATCTGAGGCAAAACTACTATTCAACCTCCCTCTCCTCCTTTGACGCGCTCCAGGGCTACCAAGGGTGATGTCTTCTCATTGGGTATGTCTCTTTTTTCTAATGTTTCTGCATCTCATTTCCTCCATCATTCGTTGGTTTCCCCTTCCCCTCTCCCCTCTGCCCTCAATCTGGCCTCCAAGATCCCCCCTTTCCCCCCTCTAGCAAGGCAATCTTATATGTCCTACTCCCTCCCTGTGCCTCTTCCCATATTCACCTCATGTTCCCTATCCACTATCCTGATCCCCTCTCATCCTACTCCCTCCCCCTCTGTCAATTCAGCCCCGCGATACTCCACCCGATCCAAAACCAGAGAGAGAGAGCCAGATGTAGTCGGCCTGGATGTGGATATCTCCCTAGTATCCCCCAAACCATCAAAGGGCCGACCCTCTAACCTCAACAAAGCGATTGTTCAGGCTGGGCAAGAGGTAGCCCAAGGAAAACATAAAACTATTGAAAGGGTTCTTAGAGCAAAGGATGCCCTCCCCCCTCTGTCTCCATGAAGCTTTTATCTTTCAATTGTCGAGAGTTGGCTAGCCCTGAGAAAAAATTAGTCGTGAAGGGACTCTTCCTAACCGAGATGGTCGATTTGATCTTCTTACAAGAAACCATATGTATGTGTAACTTGATCATCCCCTTACTGCAATCATGCATACCAGGCTGGATCTTTCATGCTCTGGATGCCTCTGGGAGATTTGGGGGGCTGCAATTGGTTTCCTGAACCGGAAAATTGATCTAAGAAACATCTGGAGTGGAGGAGGTTTCATTGGAGCTGACATCTATTCCAAGGCCTTGGAGGCCGAAATCAAAGTTATAAATGTCTATGGCCCCTGCCAGAATAGGGAGATATTTTGGAGAAGGCTATTCAGCAACTCTCTCCTGCAGGCAGACAACATTATCCTCGGAGGGGATCTAAACTTCTCCTTGGGATTCATGGAATCTTGGGGCCAAATGGCTTAGATAGACCCGTTATCTGATGTTTTTGTGAACATGTTGGAGGATCACCACTAGATTAACATCCCATCTACCAAAATCCAGTACACCTGGAAAAACAACCGTACAAGAGATCAAAGTCTGGCCAAGAGATTGGACTGTTTCCTCATTAAGGAAGCCTTTCATGTCCATCACCTCATATCAGGTAGTAGGTTGGCACTGAAGGAATCTCGGACCATCATCCTATATATCTAGAGCTAGATGATAGCTGACACAAGATCAAAGCTCCTTTCAAATTCAATTCAACTTGGCTCAGGGACCCCTCCTATATCAAATTGATCACTGATTTCTGGCAATCCCATCCGATCTCTGAGGAGGAAGACCCTGCAAGGGGATTTGTCCACAATCTCAAGGAACTAAAGGGCATCTCCAGAGAGTGGGCGCACAAGAAGAGGGAACACGATGGCATTAATTTAAGACAAGCCGAATAAGCCATCTCAGCTATTGAAGAAAATTCTGAGGGCACCTTCGCCTCACTGGAGAAAAAAGAGCACAACACTTTCCTCATCAAACAAAGATCCCAAATTCTTAAAGATAAAGAGGAAAGTTGGAGACTCGATAGCAGGGCGATTTGGCTACATGAAGGAGACGAAAACACAAATTTTTACCATAAGTTTGTAAATGGACGAAAGGCTATAAACACTATTTGGGAACTCCAGAATGATCAAGGACAAGTGGTTAAAACTTCCAGAGAGTTGGCATCCTTAGCCAGCTCACAATACAAAGGCACTTATTTGGCCCCTGAAGAAGCCAACATTCTGGAGATCATGAGTATAGCAGAACTCTTTCCTCGTCTTGTTGAGTTGGAGGAAGTGGAGGAGCTTTCCAGGGAAGTATCTCTAGGGGAACTTGAGGCCACCATCAAAGGCTTCCAAAAGGACAAGAGCCCGAACCCAGATGGTTGGACCATAGAATTTTACCTCACCTTCTTCGACATTTCGGGGCATGACCTACTAAAGGTGGTGGAGGACTACCGAATATCTGGGAGGATGTCTCCGGAAATCAAGTCTACATTCACTGCCCTCATTCCCAAGTCCGATAAACACTCATCCTTTAATGATTTATGCCCTATTTCTTTGTGCAACTGCCTTTATAAAATTATGGCCAAAATCATTGCTAACAGACTCAAGCCCATCCTCTCTGCCTATATCTCCCCTGAGCAATTTGCTTTCCTCCAACATCATCAAATTCATGAAGCCATTGGAGCTGCACAAGAACTTCTTCACTCTGTGCACTTAAGGAACTTGAAAGGTATGATCCTTAAAGTTGACTTATCTAAGGATTTTGATAGGGAAAATTGGCTATACATTTGTTTGTTGTTTACTCATCTGGGTTTTCCTGATATATATCTATAT
>APFE030109135.1:86920-118605 GCA_000404065.3 Pinus taeda | reverse complement strand
TAGAAGGGGTAGAATAGTGTGAATTAACATCATGGACAACTGTTTTTTAACCCACTTATCGTTTGTGGATGATGTCCTCATTTTCTTGAATGGAAGTATTGGAGACACAACTGGCCTACAGAATGTTTTTGGTCTCTTTCAAAAGGCAATAGGTATGGTCATCAATGTTCACAAATCCACTCTGATAGTAGCTATCTGCTCTTAGACTGAATTACAATTTGCTCTGCGTTGATTCCCATTTACCCTCCACTCTCTTGAGGATGGGCTGAAATATCTAGGCTTCAGGCTAAAACCCCAAGGATACAAAATAGCTTATTGGACCTGGCTCATCTCAAAGGTTGAGAAACGTTTGAACATATGGTACCATAGATACCTTTCTCGAGTGGGTAGGCTTGTCCTCATTAAAGCAGTCCTGGAAGTGACCCCTATGTACTAGATGACTTTGGCATGGATCCCTAGAGGTATTCTTGCTAGATTACAAAATATTTGCAGCAGATTTTTGTGGAAAGGCAACAAATAAGGGAGCCTTTTTGCCTGGGTAAAATGGGATACTATTGCAAGGCCCAAGAAATGGGGGGGTTGGGGCATAAAAATATTGGACATCTTCACCAAAGCACTGGCCACAAAACTAGATTGGCAGCTAATTACGTCTCAAAGTCTCTGGACAAAGGTCACTCATGCAAAATATATCTCCCCATTAAATATGATGGATTGGATCCGGCAGGACCATAGGAATAGAAACAACATCTCCATCATATGGAAGGCGGTGTTAAATTCTATCTCCCTGATTCAAGATGGTCTAACGTGGATAATTCATGATGGTAATGCAGTTCGTATCAGTGTTGATCCTTGGATAGGTTGCGGCAATGCCCATAGGCTACTAGCTAAAGTGATTGGTCTTTTATCTGATCAAAGCTATACTCATCTTAGTCATATAGCTGATCCACTAAACACTTCTATTTTTCAATAGGCCTGGCAATTGGCCCTAAACATTCATCTTTTGGCACAATGGCATCAGGCCTAACATGATTTTACAGAGGCTCTTACTCAAGCACATGTTCGAATATGAGAGGGAGAGGATGAAATAGTGTGTGCTTTTGCAAAAAATGGGGGATATTCGCCTAAGGATGGGTATCTAAAGCTTGTGGACTTTGCAAAACCAGATCATATTGAGCCTTGGTGGAAAGTTCTCTGGAAACTAAAAGCTGCTCCCAGATCACGCTTGCTCATGTGGTCCATTCTTTTTAACAAAATCCCAATAGGTCTAAACTTGATGAAGCAATCCTTTCACAGACCATTTTGGTGTCACCTTTGCAGAAGCAATGAGGAAAGTACTGAACACCTCTTCCTTGAATGCCCTATCATCACAAATCAATGGAACATCATCTCTGCTCATTACTCCTCACTTCAAGCCTGGCGAGGGAGAAACTTATTTGAGGCTTGGAATAATTGGCTTAGTGGACACAGGGGAAAGGACAAGAACATGCCGTTACTGATGTGCTAGGCTTTCTGGATAGCTAGGAACCGAGCCATTTTTGACCACAAGGAACCCTAGTGGCTCTCTACTAGATCCAGGGTAATAGCAGATTTTGATCTATTACCTAATGAAGAATCTCACCCTGCCTCTAGGGACATTCAACCTTAGCATATTGATAAATCAATCCCTTGGGCTTTTTTTGATGGATCAGCCTAAGAGGAGGGTTGTACGGGGGGGGAGGCATTCTATTCCTGAGAAAATCCCATTGCTACAAAATGCAAATGAATCTGGGAAGAGGCACAAACAACTATGCTGAGCTAGCCACCACCAAAAACCTCCTCCATTTTGCTCTCGAAAAACAATGCACTCATCTCCAACTGTTTAGGGATTCCAAACTAGTTTGCAATTGGTTAAATAGAACATCTCATTGCTCTACATTCTCTTTGAGGCACATTTTGGCTGAGGCTCACAGACTTATATCATCCTTTGATAATTTTGTCTGTCATCACATTTTTCAGGGAGCGCAACACAGGGGTAGACTTCTTATCAAAGGAGGCAGCGCACTGGCAGGAAGAGGATTGGTTAATTCAAGAAGAAATTGATGGAACTTTCCATCAGTATTATCACAGACCTTTCATAGATCTTCATATGCCACAGGGGATATAAGCACATTGTTTATTTGTCTTGTCTTTCTGGTATTATGTATGTTGTTTTAATTTGAACATATAGTCCTGCAAGTTCTATTTCCATAGAGACAGTTACTCTTTTGAAGGTTTATAACTATAACTGTTAAGTGTCATTTTAATTTTGAGATTTTAAAATGTACTCCCTGCGTGGAGAATCTAGATTTTTTGTTTTTTGTTAAACAGATGGTGAGGCCAACCAGCCTCAATATGCATATGCTACAACATCTACAGAATGTAATTTCTCATCATTAATAGAAATTACGACTTTTCCCCAAGAAAAAAAAAGTGAACAAAGGTATATGAAATTAGAATAACAATGAATGGAAAAATAAATAATATTGTTATGCCATTAAATAATGAGTTTAAAGAGTGGTTTATTAAATTTTAATTTAATAGTTTTATAAAAAAATGGAAAATTTTGTATTTTTAAAAATTTTCTATGATTTTTTTTATTAAATAATATGTGTGTGTGTTATTTTCTATGTCTAACATGTTAATTTGTACTATTATAAGTAGAAAATGATGCTCATCCATACATATCAACTAGTTTCATTAATTTGGTGAAAAAATATAGCGGAAATTGTTAAATCATGTTTTTGGTAATCTAATTGGGAGTCCTCTACCGAGGCGGAGGAATTGCCCGGCCAAAAGTGGTTGGAATCCCGGCAAAAAAAAATTCAAAAAATCTTGTAGAGGCAGTGCTTGAATTGTGTTTTTGATGGCGTAAATGGATTCAGCACCATCAAAAACTAATTTTTCCCCAATGAAACTTCTAACTAACATGTCTACTTTCTCCTTATTTCTTAAATAAATAAAAAAATTGTGCCTCTTTGAAAATTTCCCTCTTTTTCCTTTCCTTTTCCTTATAAGATTGCCCTTGTCATAACTAACTGAATGGGTTAATATTACACATTATAAAGTTATTATTTAGATTTAGGTAGTAAGTTTAAGTTCTCTTTAGATAGCTTAAGTAATAAATTTATAGTAAGAAGTTTCCCAAAACCATTAATGATAAAAATATTACTATTATTATAATATAATAATAATAATAATTTAATAATATTTAGTATTATTATTTTTTAAGGATAATATTAAATCCATACTATTACTAAAAGTTATAATCCCTAGAGCTATTAATATATAACATATGACTCATTATTATAGTCCCCAAATTTTATTTCAAAGATTATACTTAAAATAACACTCAATAACAACCAAAAAGTATTAAATGACATTATAAAATATTAATATTATACACTAATATATATTGATAATATTATTATAATTAAATAATTTAACCAACCAAATATAGCCATTTCTTAATCAATTATAGTCTTTGTCCACTCTAGTGTAACATAGTTGTTTTTCCAATAAAACCTAGCCGTTGGAAGATTTGCCATCTTATTTAACATGTAGCCATGATATTATTTTTCAACTTGTCTTGATGATGAACCACACTCATTGGTTTGAAAGGCGTCCACAAAAATTTTCTGATGTGACTTTTCCGAAAATATTTCTATAAACTCAGATTATAAATTTTCTGATGTGACTTTTCCGAAAATATTTCTATAAACTCAAATCATGTGATAAATATTTCTATAAACTCAGATTATGGATCGCCGAAGCTTAAATTCAAATACTATAACTTAGATTTACAAAAATCCTTGCCAGATTTTCTCTAAATAAGATTATAATTTCCATAACTTTCTGGACAATTCCTTAGGCTAATTAAACTACTACATTTAATTGATTATAAATGAATTTATATTTAGACATATTCAATTCAAAAATTTATAAATATCTTTAGTAGATATTTTTAGTGCATATTGTTTTTAATGGTCATAAATCTTAAAACCTTAAATGTTACAAAGTTATGAAAACACTAGAAAACTATCACAACGTTAAACATAGATATTAAATCTAAAAATTATATTGTATTAAACCATTGAAACTATTTCGTTAAAACTATATTGAAAAAGTAATTGAAAATCCATAGTAAATCATTAAACATTATTTTAAACTAAATTGTAAATGTAGCAAAAAAACAATTGCAACGAAAAATTATTAAACAAAGCATAGATTATATTAAACATAAAATATTAAAGGATTATCGTTTAATTATACATGTTATTAAACTATAAAATTATGTGGTACGAAAGTTAAAATGATATTTTTTTGGAGTTGTTTTTAGTGTGATTTTTTGGATTTTCCAGTGTTGAAATTTGGTAGAAAATTTTGAATTGAAATTTTGATTTATGTTATTTAAACTGGTTGTTTGAATAATTATATGGATTCATCGTCCTAAAAAACCTTAGGGCACTTCTATTGTCTAGTGATTACCCAACAAGCTTGTGATTTAAATAAATCCCTGCTAGATTTTAGAGAAATTAGACAGGGAAAACCCTCCAGTACAACTTCCAAGAAATCTCACTATAAAAACAACTAGTTTCTTAATCAAACTAATACAATTTAATAGTATATATTATTACTTTTGTTAGTGATAATATATATTATTACTTTTGTTGTTGTAGTCCTGCACCTGTCTCCATCAATCATCAATCGTCTATCCCTTCGCTAAATTAAGTAGAACAATAATGACTCATGCCCCTGTCTATGATAATGATACATGTATACTCACAAGGTTTTTTATCAATTTTATAAATAAATAAATATTTACTATAGTGAGTTAGGTGTAGTGATGAGGTTAAAAAAATTATTTGACAAATTAATTTTTTTTTCTATACAGAAATTGTCAAGTCAATATTAAGTACTAGTGAGAAATAAGAAATTTCACTGAAAAAAAAAAGAAGGTTTTTTTAATAAATTTTGTTTTAACTTCAATGATTGTATACAAAAAAAACACGTGAATAAGACTTGTATAACACGTGAATAAGACAAAGAATTAAACTAATGACTCAATATCTTAAAATACACCATAATTATTTATTCAAAGCTTAATAAACAAATATAGAATTTTCCCAAAAAAAAAAAAAAAAATAATAATATATATATAATATATATAATATATAAATGAATAATTATAATATGTATGCAATTCTTTCATCTCTTATCTTCTCTCATCACAGAAGACATTATTCATGACTTCATTGAAAGTAAAAAATAAAAACAAATATTTTAAATATCATTGATCTCTTCTTCATCGCGAGAAAACGTTTTTCATGACTTCATTAAAAATACAAAATAAAAACAAATATTTTAAATATTATGAATATGCCACCCTTTCACATTAAACAAATAATTATGATGTGTCCGCAAATCTTTCATCTCTTATCTTCTTCATCGCGAGAAAACGTGATTCATGAGTTCACACAATACAAGGAATGGATCGTATACTCATTCAACCATCGACTACCTAAATCCCCGCCGCCCACTTAAATGGAGTTGTTTATAATGCGACTTTTTGGAGATTCCGGTGACGGAATCCGGCGAAAGAAATGAGGTTAAATCTTGATTTTTAGCAGTTAAAATGGTTTTTTAACTGCATATTTGGATTCAGCGCCCTGTAAAACCCCTGGGAGCCATTGATTGTGCAGAAACTAGCTATCAAACTTGGGATTCCAATGAATTGCTGCCGGATTTTGACAGGAAAAATCCGCCGGAAAAGCTTTCAAAAAGTCGCGTTATAAACTACTGCCACTTAAATTAATGGCTTCATATAGGGAGTCGATTGTGTACTTTATCAACCATCTCTATGGCAAACAATATATATAGGGTTATTGGTTCATTATCGC
The DNA here is from genome assembly GCA_000404065.3 of Pinus taeda. NCBI lineage: Eukaryota > Viridiplantae > Streptophyta > Pinopsida > Pinales > Pinaceae > Pinus > Pinus taeda. The sequence goes on along the minus strand of APFE030109135.1, from coordinate 112,690 downwards.
CCGGTCCGTCTGATAATGTATATGATTAAAACGAATATATATATATATATATATGGAATAAGGAAATAACAATTATTTTTCAAGGCTCGTGAGACCAATGTGAGGGGAATAATGTTTTTTATATGGTTTTTAAATATTAATATATAATATATATATAAAAATTGAAACTATGGAATAGAATTTGTTTTTAAAAGGATACAGAAGTTTATATAGTTTATTTTTCGTATTTCAAGCTGTAGTTTTTTTCCCCTTGGAAAAATTGTAATTTTATTCAAGAATAACATATGTAAAATGAGCTTATTCTGTTAAACTGAATACATAAAAAGAATCTAGAAATTACAACAACTTATTCTTTTCTACCTTTCTTATTTTCCACTTTTCTCCAGCCTCTAGTGTTGGGAGTGGAAGTTACAATGGACATTTGATTTTCATTTGTGTGTATATGATATTGTTTGTCAGAATCAGACCCCTCTGATCCATGAGTTCGTTTGCTGCTATGTACTTCCATTCCTGTTATTTGGGATTCCTGATGCGACAAAGGGTTGTTGGGCCTCAAAATGCAAGCAGTGGTATGGTCTCTCTCCTCCTTTTGTGTGTTGTTCTGATCCTTCGGTGGTTCCTTTTATGCATTATTTTTTGTTGCTTTTGTCCTGCTTCTTCTCCCAAAATGTCTGTGCATTGCCAGCCTTTTGGTTTTTTGGGTTGGTTTTTGTTCCTTTTCGGATCTTTTTTAGCTTATGGGCAGGCACTGAGAAGGTGGCCTATCTGCAAACATCCACGACACCGTAAAGATGTATTTTCATAATCCAGAGGTTGTGTCCAGCATGTATCATTGAAGATCAATGTAATATTGTCTGGTAGTCCTTGACTAAGGTCTAATTCAACACATATTCTGGCGAAAGTGAATATGCCCCTTGTGAATCTTTCTACATCAATATTTAGGAACTTCCCCAGGGAGTTCCCTATACCTTCTAACACTTGATGATGCCAGAAGTGTAATGGGAGGTTGTGTAATCTGACCCAAACTAGCATTTTTGATACCACCATTGCGTTGGTGTCAAATTTTGGGAACCAAGGAGTCATGAAGAGCCTTGCTTTGCCCTAGAACCATGGTCCTTTATTAAGCATGTATTCCTTTTCTTGAACTGTGGTGAATATGACAATAAAAAAACCCTTTGGAACATAAAAGGTTTCACAAGTTGGTGACGAAGCAGAAAAAATCCATTGGTGTGAAAGATCAGATTTGGGCCAAAACCCATTAAATCTACATATGACTGCGTTGGTAAGAAAATCAGAGTACAAACCATTTATCTCAAGTATTGAGACTATGAAGGAAGGATTCTAAGAGCCTTTCTCCACTATGTAGGGCCCTGGTAGTTCACAGGATAATGCTGGTTCGATTTTGGCTTTTTCCTTTCCTTTGTCTGCGTTCTTAAATGCGGCTGTGCCCTTGGAACTGTTACCAGAGCATCCACCTCACAGCGGCAAATTGACTATGATATTCGAGTCTGTGTCAATACCATAATCCTGTAGAGTGTGATTATCTTGTAGGTTGTGTCTTGAGTAAATCAGGTTTTGCATGCTTGTTGGTATGCCTAAGTGTGTCTGGATTTCGCGTCTTAAATCTTGGATCCGTCTCCCTCTCGTGATTCCCCTTCAGATATTCTTTCCTTCTAGCGCTTTTATGAAGATTTGGATCAAATCCAGGTCAGGGTTGACTAGATTTGTCTGGTGTAGAGTTCGATCTACCATCAAAGAAACTTCTTTTGATGGATCTAGCCCGATCGATGCGCCAACTGGTCCTTTCTTCTCCAGATCTAAGCTATGGGCATATCTCAATATAGCGACCGCGAAAGGGTGGCTGCGTGGAGTACGATCAGGGCTGGATCTGGTGCCTTCGTGCTCCTCCTTAACAAATTTCCCCTTGATTCGCCTTCGGCATTCTGCTATGTTGCCTGGGTACCGGGGGCCGTGAGTACGGAATGCCTCTTTCTTGCCCAAGACCTTCTATGCATGGTTCCAATTGAGCCTCCGTTGCAAGAGACCACCCCGAGTCTGATATCATTCAGATTGCAAGCATGATGGAAGTAGAGTTGCCTCCCTCTTCCGCTTTCTATCCATCCCTTCCTCAACAATGTCTGATTTCCTGTGGCCCATCCATCATTCTCCGTTGTTGCTCAGAGCTCTGGTCTGGAGTGTGGCGTCGACGCAGAGAGCGGTCTCAGTAAACCTAGCCATCGCTCCAGCCTACTCTCGAGTTGTAGTTTTTCACAACAAAAGCATATTTTTTTTAACCATTAAAAAATATATTTTTTTAATTATAAAAAATGTTACTTCTTATTTATCTAATTATTGGCTCATAAATGTATATATCAAATTTTAAAAATAAATATAAAAATTGTGTGAGATTGGAATATTTTTATTTATTTAAATATAATTATTGTATCGGAAAGGTGCATTTTACAATTTAGTGTTTATTGGTTTGAGAGAGGCATTCGACAACCTAGTATGAGGAGATGTGTGATTTCATCTGTGTTCAATATAGGCTTGACAAATATTTCTTTCAAAATGAAAATTAAATATATTGTAAACAAAAAAATTGTTTGTTATAGTAATAGTACAAATGAATATAGATATTTAGCTAGTTTTAATTAAAAATATTTTAAAACATCTATAACATCATTCTCAATATGCTCTCTTGGTTCATCGTCTATAATAAAAAAATTCAATTCCCAAAAGGAAGAAGTCATCAAAAGTAAAATAATTCTATTACTTCCTAACAAAATGAAAAGTAAAATAATTCTATTACTTCCTAACAAAATGAAGACGTGTAATTCAATCAATTGTTAATATAAAATTGACGTGTGACATTAAAAAACTACTAATAATAATAAAGATATTCAATGAGAGTCATAAAGAAAATCTTCCATTATGCAATATTAGCATGTATTTAAAATTATATCAATAAGAAAATATATTTTAATATGGACAATGTACTCCATAAATAAAATATTTTAATTTCTATATTAAGTAAAATATTTCAATTAGGCATATATGTATATGCTATATAAAGAAACCAAAAAAAATGTTATGGCGAGGGCCAAGTGGGTCCTGTGCCTAAGTCAATGTGGCAGTGCCATGGGGATCTAATAAGCACCACGTGGGTGCCACGAAGGAGCCCTTAATGAGATGGACCTAATTAAGCTTATGTATCAGTACCACATAGCCCATATGTTGATTCCATGTGGAAACACCTCATGGACGCCACATGGTAGTAACAATTTGGTGTGGAAATGTGCTAACGTGGAGGCGAGACCCTTTTTGATGAGTTATTGGAGCAATGTGGAAGCCATGTGGGAGCCACATGACCTTACCATCACCCACTTTTAGCCATCATAAGCAATGCACGACGTAACATGGAAAGGGTGATGATAGTTTAACGATCATGGTAATTGTCAAAGAAACTCCCATCTGTCAAGACTGTCAACCGACAAAATTGCCCACTACTCATTGGGTTGATCTTCTAGCTCTCCATAACAAGCGACTACCCTGGACAACATGATTGCGGGATGGCCAAATTAATGACCCACATTCATTTCGGGTACCTCTGGTATGTTGTGAGTTAACAGGGGTTTCCAACTTGGTGATTCCCATTATGGGCCCCACGTTAAAAGGACACAACCTCGTGATGGTGTGATTGGGGTATGGGCATGATCAATGGCCCTCATTCACCCTGAGCCCTCCCTATTCTACCTTGAGATAACACATGTGGTGGGGGGGGGGGGGGGGGGTCCAAAATGGGAAACCACCCATGAAAAACCACTTTAGTTTCTGGGAACCTAGAATTAGGGGTAACATGGAATCATTACATAACTCATGGCACTGATCCTAATGGGGCGCACTATCTAGGTTGATGTGGAAAGCACCATGGAAACTTGGTAATGGCTAAAATGATTCCACGTAGGGGACATGGGCAATGTGGAACTACTTGTGGTGATGTGGTAGAGCCACAAATGGGTGCCACATGGATGCCATATGGCAACCCAATACTAATGTGGCTCTACCTGATTGGTCAAACTTCAAGGGACCATAAATTTCAATCCTAGTCAGATTGAGATAAATTTTATATCACTAGAAATCTCTTGACGAGTTGGAGACAATGGCGGTATTAGAATTTAATTCTACAAAATTTCAAAAAACGGGACTTTTGTAACCCCATCCTCATAACAAACTTTGGACATTGGGTTAATTATCTAGTAACACCTTTGATCCAAATTGTATCATTCTATTATTTGTCATCCATATCGATGCTTTTAGAGTGGAAAATGTGGAGGAATCAACACATAGGACCGTTTTTAGCAACGGGACCCAATTTGGCAAATCAGGGATTGAAATCTTCTGAGAGAATTTTAAGGCATCAAATGATAACTTTTTGGGTGTAAATATTTACCACTTTAGTGTAGCACTTTTTTTCATATTCTACACATAGATGCTTTTCCAAAGACGTAGGAATCACCTCAATCAACGTTCGTATGCAAAATTTATGTCACTCATAAGTTGACCTTCTTGTTTTTTCCATCATAAGTCAAGACGATACCACGTTAGCCCCCATTATTCATGGAAAAGGGGCTAGTCGTGTGGTCATGATGAAGAAGATGCTAGAAGAGTGTATATTGTAACTCTGGTTAATAGTTGAGGTAGCCAAACCTAACCACTAGTAGGCTATTGAGTTGTGTTATAATCAGGCAACTAGGAGTAAAAAGGGGTCCATTCTTTTCGAGTGTATTTGTTACATATATGAGCAATAGAAACCAAGAAGAATATGAGATAGAGAACATAGAGAGGATTGATGCATTGTAGTAGTGCATAGGCAATATGCCATACTTCATTTTACTTGCAGGCATTTTCTATATAGAGAAAGAGAGCAGAGCAACCTCACCTTCCAGCTGGGTTTTCTCCCAAAAGGGTTTCCTAGGTCATATCTTATGTCAATTGTGGTTTGTCAGTTTTTATTTCTATGTTATTTTTTTTATGCGTAATTTTAATTTGCATGCATACACAATTAACCGTAATCTACATATCTATAAATCTAAAGAAAAATAAAACCCTAATAGTGCAGATTTCATACTTTTAGATATAGTTTTATCAAATTTGTTGTGACAAATTGTCTAGTGGAATATCCATGGAAGTTTACAGATCATATTGGTATTAGAGAAGGACTCTTTGGGTATATTATGGATATTTGCATGTGATATATATTAACTAAGCTAAAAGTCGTAAAACCCTAGTCATGGCTGAAGAATATACGAATAACCCTCTTGATCCTATAAAGAAGAGGTTTTCACAACTGGAAGTACAAGTCGCAGATATAAACCCAATGTAAAAATCTTCATGTCGACCTTGAGAAATCATCTTGGGCCATTTATAGAAATGGGGGTTATAATGCAAAGGATAAATCATAGGGGAGATCAGGAGATCTTGAAGAAACAAAGAACCAACTAAAGAAAGGACCTAAAAAAGATCAACTCATTTTGAGTGTCGTGAATCATTCACATTCCCTATTCAAAATCGAAGTGAAGGTAAATATCAAGTCATATTAAGGTGATATCGACAATCTAAAGCTAAATCATTGGTTGCAACAATTAGAAATGCTTTTTAGTGTCCATCATATTGAGGAAGAACATAATATTTCATTTGCATAGCCAAAATTAGAGGGCCATGCTCTGACTTGGTGGGAAATCCATCCAGAGACCTAGAGGTTGGAGGGAGATCCTCTAGTGACTAAGTGTGAGGACTTTAAAACCCTCATAGGGTCACAATTTTACCCTATTGGGTATGTAGAGTACTAGTGGATCCAATAGCACTACTTTAGGAAAAATTCAGGGCAGAGTATACAAGAATACACCACAAAGTTAAGAAATATGGACATAATGTTGGGTATCTCCCCAAAGAACCCAAATGTACTACTCAAGTATTTGGGGGGTCTACACAACCATATACAAAAGCAAGTGATATTATTCAAGCCCAAGTCAATCATCAAGGCTTGCATACATACACAATACCTGGAGAACATATGCCTAAAGAAAAGGAAATCAAAATGATAAAAAAAAAAGGAGTAATAGGATGCTCCTAAGGAGGGGAAGAAGAAGTGGAAAGAGGGAAAAGATAAAAATACAAAAACCACAACACACCAGTGTAAAGATCGCAACAACCACTACAACATTGATGGCCATATAGAGGAATAGTGTTGGAAGTTACATCCAAAACTTAACATGAAGAATAAAAATAATAAAGAAGGTTGTTGGGAAATTTAGTGTAGGGAAGCAAATGACCAACTTGTAGTGGTATGTATATTGGCCCAAGATGCAAGAACATGTAGCTATCTTTAAAAGAAGATGCATGATTTGTTGTACCATCAAGCCTAGTAACAAGAAAAAAGGTCTATATCATCCCTTACCTATACCCACATGTCCTTGGGAAAGAATTTGCATGGACATTGTGGGGGGTTTACCAACAACGAAGAAGGGACATGACTACATGTTCATGGAAGTTGATAGGTTCAGTAAGATGTATGTTCTAATGCCCTGTAAAAAGACTGTTAACAAGCAAGAAGCAACAAACTTTTTCTTTGGATAGGTCTACGAGTAGTTTGGGATAGCAAGGATCATTGTTTCATACAGTGACATCAAATTTCTCAATGTATTTTGGACTACATTTTGGCAGAAGATGGACATGAAGTTGTGTTGGGTGTGGAGCCTGATTATCTTCTTTATTCAGAGGTATCGCCACATTAGACCCCATTTCGTATTTTGGAGGCAATGCTGCCTATTTATGCGCGCCGCCAGGGGGAGAGATGACAATTCTTTAGATCCCCCCTGGCAATGGGATCGGGGGCAGCGCCCTTGAAGCTAAAAATAGCTGTAAAATTTCCATGTAAAATGTTGTAATTTCGTAGTCAATTTGGGTCGTTCATTAGGCAGATATCTGACGATAGATGTTATGTTTAATTTAGGGTTTTTTCCCCTAGACGAAAACCCCTTGCTATATATGAGGGAAATATATTATGGCTATGCAAATATGTATTATGAGCGAGAAAGAGAAAGGATATTGTGTGAGAGAGAAGAGGGAATTACAACGGATGTGTTGTAGGTTGTATCTCTTCATTTGGCTGGATAATATAAAAGGAAGGACTGCCTACTTCTCTGTGGACGTAGCCCAAATTGGGTGAACCACGTATATCTGTGTCTCTCTTGTTTTATGCATTTTCTGTGTTTATATTTCTGCAATATTTTATGTGTCCCATTGCTCTGTAATATATAATTCTCTAACAAGTTGAAGAGATCTACAACATTTCATCCTCAAACATATGGGAAAACATAAGTACTCATTAGGAATTTGGTGTATCTTTTGAGGGGTTACAATTAGAAGCATATGGAGACCTGAGATGAAAATTTGATATATATATATATATATACAAAACTCTTATAATAGAACAATCCACACTTCTACTAGTAATTCCCAGTTTGAATCCTTTTTTGGATATTTTCAACCTTCACCTTTGGATTTGCATATGAGAAGTAAGGAAGAGTGAAGGAGGATCTTACAAGAGAGGCCTTAATGGGTGAAAATTTATGTTGATAAGATCAGGCAGATCCATATATAGGTACATGTGACACTAAAATAGTCACAAGAAAAATACAAGGTAATGCATGATCAACAAAAAATATAGAATTAATTCAAGGTGGGAGACAAAGTATGGTTACATTTGAACAAAGAGAGGCTACAAGACCTAATAATAAAATCAAGGCTTTGTGATATTGTCCCTTTGAGATACTAGAAGTGGGAGATAATTCCTATAGACTAAGTATGTCCTCATACATGGGAATTTACTCAGTTGTGAATGTGGATAATATGAACCTGTATGAGCCTTCCATGCCACATCAGTGAGAGGAACAGGTCCTACCTTCTATGGAGGATTAAGCACCAAATGCTCAAGCAGAGTTGACAAAAGATACATTTATGCAGAAGAGGTCCATAAATGTAATATAGGGGCATCATGACCTTTGGTAGATTGAGTTGAAAGGGCAACTTCTAGGAAAAGCTAAATGGTACACCCAAGAGAAGGTGGAGGAGAATTTTCCTCACCTCATTCAGTAGAAGCTTTTGGTGACCCAAAACTTCCTAAAATTTGGTGTGATGCAGATTGGATAATTATATTTTTTTTCATCCATCTCAATTCTTTGAGTGGAAAAGGTGCATGAATCAGCTCATAGAACCATTTTTACCATTGAGACCCAGTTTGGAAAATCAATGGATGAAACTTTCCAGGAGAATTTTGAGGCATCAAATGGCCTTTTTTGTGGGTAAAATTTTGTTGCTTTATCAAAACACCATTTTTTCATATTCTACACATAGATACCTTTCCAACATTGTAGGAATCACCTCAATCAAAGTCTATATGCAAAATTTATGCCACTCAAAAGTTGACCTTCTTGTTTCTACCACCATAATTCAAGATGATGCCATGTCATCCCCCATTATTCATGAACAAGTGGATAGACATGTTATTATTATGGAGAACACTCTAGAAGAGTCCATATTGTAAATCTAGTTAATAATTGAGATAGTCAAACCTAACCACTAGTAGGCTATTAGGTTGTGCTATAATAGGGCCACTACTCAATTTTTTTTTAGAGTATTTATTCCATAGAAGATAAAAAATAGCTAAGAGGGATAGGATATAGAGCACACAAGAGAATGTGTGCATTGTATTAGTGAACAATCCAATGGCCATACTTCATTTTACTCTCAGCCATTTTCTGTTCAGAGAAGGAGAGAAGAGCGACCTCACATTCCAGCTAGGTTTTCTCCCGAAAGGGTTTCCCAGGTCATATCTTGTATCAATTATGGTTTGTGAGTTTTTATTTCATTTTTATCTATTTTCTGCATAATTTTAATTTGCATGCATATGTAGTTAACCGTAATCTACATATCCGAAAATCTAAAAAATAAAACCCTAATAGTGTAGATTTCAATTTTATAAATATATTTTTATTAGATCAATTTTGACGATTTGTCCAGTGGAATATCTGCGAAAGTTTATGGATCATATTCATATCAGAATAAGATTCTTTGGATATATATTATGGATATTTTTGGGGGATCTAAATCGACTAAGAAAAATTCTTAAAACCCTAGCCATCGCAAACAAATTTATGAATAACCCTCTTGATCTTGTAGAGGAGAGGTTTTCACAGCTAGAAGCACAAGTCACGGACATAAATCATGATGGAAATCTCCTTATGTCAACCATGAGAAATGATCTTGGGATATTTGGAGAATATGAGGGTTCTAATGGAGAGGATAGATTAGAAGGGGGATCAAAAAATAAGGAAGAAACAAAGAACCAACCAAAGAAAGGACCCAAAAAGGATCAACCGAGATTGGGATGATGAGTGTTGTGAATTTTTCATAGTCCTTATTCAAAATATAAGTGAAGGTCAATGTCAAGTCGCACCAAGGTGAGATCGATGCACTGAAGCTAAATCACTAGTTGCAACAAGTAGAAGTGTATTTTAGTGTGCATCATATTGAGGAAGATCAAAAGATTTTATTTGCAAGGCTGAAAACATAGGGCCATGCCCTGACTTGGTGGGAAATCCACACTGATACCTTGAGGTTGGAGGGAGATCCTCCAGTGACAAAGTGGGAGGAATTCGAAATCCTCATAAAGTCACAATTTTATATTATTGGGTATGTAGAGGAACAATGGATTTGCTGGCACTATTTCAGGAAAACGATAAGCAAGAGCATACAAGAGTACATCATAGAGTTCATAAAGATGGTCGTAATGTTGAGTATATATAACTCATATATGAAAACGTGAGTAAATTTTATCACAAACTCATCCATTGACATTTGTAAAATTTTCATATAGTGAAATTATTCGGCCTTATGATCAAAGTAACATTCAATTAGCTATTTTTCCTTAAAAGGTATTTGAAATTCCTCCCAATTGATGTTCTTATTTTCTAAGTTGTGCATTGCTCTAAATTTTTCCTACCACAAGGAAACTTTTCCTTGTAACTAGCATGTAGCTAATTTAGCTTTTAATTAGTAGAATAATCATAGACTTGAAAATACATATTAATATTAAGTAGTATTTCCTTTGTTGCTTCTTTAGACTCCCCATCATAATTTGGGGGTCTAATATTCTAGAATTCTCCCTATAGTTTCATTTTTAGCCTCTTTACTTGCTTCGAATGTAGTTTTTGTGAATTTTTCTCTTCTTCCCCCTTATATTTAGCTTCCTTACTTTCATCCACCTCATCAAAATTATTATACTTGGAAGTATCTCCTGTTCCTCTTCCTCCATTATTGTTTTTGTAGTTTTAGGATTAGATTTGTCTATTCGGTTTTTAATCAATTTTTCTTGTTCTACACTAACTTTTAATAATTGTTCATGCACTACATGGAGGCTTACTAGATTTTTCCTTTTATCTCTCATCATGTTCATTAATTCCACTATGGGAAAGTGTGCATGTTCACTCAAACGTAACCACATCCCATCTTTACCTATGTGAGTTTCTCCTTGCAGTTCTGCCATCACTTGTCCCTTTTCTTTACTCTTACACTTCTATGCAAAGATAGACATGCATTTTGTTAGAAAAGATCATGGTCAACTTAAAGGCCATTATGTTGCAACCTATTTTTCTTTGATACCATATATGACATCTCCCAAAAAGCATCTAGAAAAAGAATTACAAATTACATAGTGATTTTTTTTTTAAACTTAATATGTACATTGCTTGTCACAACAAAAGGGTAGCCACTGATTTTAGTTGCACAATGAGAATTTCTCATTACTAGCTCAATATATATTTTTTTCTATACACAATACATTGAAATATCATTCCAATCTTGAATATGGTGTTTAAGTAGTTCTCACCCATTCTTAAGGTTCACATTCATTTCTACACACTCTCGTTGGCCCCAAGGCCATGCCTATGCTAGGTCATTGGCCTAGCTTAAGTCACCCATAGTAATGATATATGTGTTTTCTATAAATTTATAACATATCTCCATTATAAACTATATCCATGCACGTACTATATCTTCACTCTCAAGGCATTATTGTAAAGGATTTATATGTTTATTGTTGTGCACAATATATAAATATAGACATGCCATTTTTAATACCTTTTCCTTGGTTTTGTTATGGGGTGGTTTGTAAACATATATGAAATGTATAAAATTTTTAAATGTTAGAATGACCCTCATGGCACCTTTCTCCAACGTGGAGATTGTGTGGCAAATTTTGCATGCGAAGGATCCACATAGAAGGATTCCATGTGCTGGAGCATAACCCACCCACATGATCTCCTCTCATTGACGGTGATGATTATGTTTGATTTAATCAATGGCGGGGATGAGATTCAACACTGTTAAGGTAACCATCTACCCTCTATCCCTCTCTTGCATTGTGTCATTTGCATTGTGACTTGGTCGAGAGCAGAGCTCTGCAACAATGAGGAAATCATGGGAGATGAAGGTATAGTCATATGTTTATAAGATTGACGTCGTGGATTTGTTCTATCTTGATGGTATCTTGACAAGGATAGTGTTGGTTTCAAACCTGTAGGATTTCATCATATATATTTTTACATCCTTTGTCTTATACTCTTCTTCCATTTCAAAACCCATGTAGCCCAACTTTTTTATTTTCCTCTTTTTCTTTCACCTTGAGTTTATTAACCTTCAAAATTGTTTTAAGAATGTCCACAAAATTTTGTCAAATATAAAACTATTTTGAAAGTTAATAACTCAAATGAAAAGAAAAAAGGTGCCCCCACAAGAGTTTTGAAATAAAAGAAAACTACAAACAAAGGTCATAAAAATATGTATGAGGAAACTGATGCAGGAGCATTCAGCTCAAAAGAATCATTGTATTTTAGTAGACATGGGGGGGTCTTGTGTTTTAAGGAAGTTGGTTTCCTAAATGTTAAAATTAATGTAATTACTTAGGCTTTTGAGTGATTTTAATGAGAATAGGAATTAATTAAGTATTGTGAGGAATATTTGTAAATGTTCTCGGATGTTGGAGAATGTGAGAGATTTAGGATAGTTGAAAGATTTGAGAATCAGTTGTAAATCTTAGATTAGGAGTTGGTTTCATGATTTGTGGATTAAAGAGGATCCTTAGAGATAACGATGAGATTTTAGGATTTTGTTGAATCTAAGCTAGGAATTGGTTATAGAATCCTTTTGTATAAATGTAAGCCAAAAAGGTAGAGAAAAAGTTAGTCAAGTTAGTCAAGTTAGATAGTTAGCTAGTTAGCTAGTTAGAGGTTGTGAGTTAGAGATTTGATTGTAAGCCTATGAGCAGTTAGGAAAACAGAGGATACTAATACAGAATATCAGGCCAAGGAGAGAGTTCCTATGTAAATACCTATTTATTAATACAAACAACTAGATTTTGAGTTTATGTGTGTGTATGGAGTAATTTAGTTATAATCTATGTGTGAACTAGAGTAAGTTCTGTGTAATAGAGGTTGCATGTGGAGTTCGAGCAGAACATAGAGAAGAAGTGATATGAAGGATCGTATTGGATCACTTGAATCCATTTGAAGGATCATAGTTTAGATTCAGGAGTGACAATGATTAAAGTATGTGAAGTTAAGTTCAAGAGGGGGTTGTGTTGTAGGACAAATAAATACCCTAAACCCTGAAGTAAACTGAAACCACGTAAAAACAAAGTAGAGGAAGGATAAAGAAATGAGGTGATGATGTACAGGAGTCGTTGGATCTATAAGATCAATGAACGATGCTGAAGGCGATGGGTAGCCAAGATTAAGTCACACAACATAATTTAAAAGAAATGAATGGTGGAGATTAAATCCAAGTTCCAGCGGAAGAGAAGAGCGGTTTTCGTAAGCAGGTAGTTGTTTATCGGATGGAGAAAAAGTGATAAGTGGTAATTCAGGGTGGTCACATGATTCCATTTATCGACCAACACGTAGCACTTGGGTGGAGAGAGAAAACCACTTTATCAAGCGAGTAATCCTTGTGCAAGTGGTCTATCTGATATCGTTGTTAACCATTGCATCAAATGTGCTTTGATCAACGATGGAGGATCACCGATTAGGTTTATTGATAGGGTGAACCAACAACCATCAAATTGAATGGTGAGATCAATGGTGGAGATTGAACCCAATAAGGCTTGGGGAAAAATGGACCCGATATGTTATCAATGCAGTTTAAGTTCATATGAGTTCCGACGGATGAATGGGTTTAAGTGGTGATACGGCACGACAATCATTGATCTGATGGAGTGAAATCAATGGTGGATGTTGAACACGATGAAAGCACATCGATAAATGTGCAAAGACCGAGGAAAGGTGAAAAGGTAAGGTTTACGTGTGCTTTGTGGAGTATTTCTATTATATGAACATTATAATAGAAATAAAGTAGAGTTAAAAGCATTTTGGGTTAAGTCAAGTTTAACCAAAGTCTAACCATGGTATGATTAAGACGAGCAGATAGTGAATTCAGCTAGAGGGTTAAGTACTAAGGTATAAGAATTAACCAAATTTTATGAACGTTGGGTAAAATTCTGCTCGAAAGGTTAATGAAGGTTTAGACTATTGAATAGTCAAATATAACGTTTCTGCATAAAACTTAATTAAGAACATTAAACCTTGGTTTAAGAAGGTTTTCACCACGGATCAGGTGATTAAGGCCTGGGACCAGTGACATGCAATTTTATTTGCATAATGTGGGTATTGTTGACTTAGGATGGCATCATTTGGTATCAGAGTTATACAAAGAAATTCTGTGTGAAAATTTCTTTGAGAAAATTTAGAACAAAAATTATGTTTTGAAGTTGTGTATACAAGTGAATGGTGATGAAAGTAGGCAAGAGGAGATTAGATTCTAATCTGACAAATAGTAGGCACACAGAGATAATGTGTAGTAGAACTTGCAGATACAAGGAAAACAAAGAACAATCCATTCAAAGAGTAGGTGAATGGCAGAACAAGATCATGTAGAGATCTTGAAGGTGGCAACATAAGAAGGTGATAAGGTTGCAACAACCTAGAGCATGGAGTGCTCAATTTGTTCCAGAGGAAAGAACCAGAGAGATGCCAAAATACTGAGCTCGGAGGAGAGAAGCTTAGTGAGGCATATGTAATAAGAAAGAGACTTGTTACTACAGGGGTTCTGTTGCAGCTCACAAAGACAATTCCACAGAGGATGTGGGTAGAATTGCTAAGGGATGAAGGAAGCTGGTAAGAGTTTCTAAGTGAAAGAAAAGGTGGTCAGAACCTAATATTTCATTAGTGATTGAAATACAAGAGGAAAGTTGTGTTCTTAAAAGGAGCAGATGAGTTGAAGCCTAGAAGGAGCAGAGAGAAGTGCTTAAAAGAGGTTCTAGAGATAGAGAACCAAGTGCTTGCAAAAAGACCAAGTATAGAGGAAAGCTTGCGGAGGTAAGTGGCAGCAGGGAGGACTTGTTGTTGCAGAGGCTTTAATGCAGCTCATAGTAAGTGAGTAAGGATCTCATGAAGATAGAGACGGAGAAAATGAATATTGATAGTCATAGTATAGATTCTAAGGAAAACCACAGCAGAAGAAAGGTGAAGAAGGAGGATGCCAAGGAAAATGGAAAGAGAATGAGTCAAGAGGAAATTGACAAAGAGATTGCTGAGAAGAAAGAACAACTCAATGTATTAAGGGTGATACTTGAGGAAAACCAAAGACTAGGTTGGGTATTAAAGAAAAAGCTAGTGAAGTGGTCTAAGTTATAGAGAAGGCTACAACAGAAGTAAGTGAAGTGGCTGATGGAAAAACTCAAAGAAGCTGAGTTGGAAATGGAAGTTTCCATTTGTGAATTAGAGCAGGGTGAAGAAGAAGGAATTATCCATGATTTTCTAAACTGTTGGACAAATGCAGACCAGCAGGAGAATGTAAAACCTTATATTGTTGAATCTAATAATTTTGATGTGATTACAGGTTTTGCAAAGGATGAGCAATCTTTTGAAGCTATCAAAAATATGGAAGAGTATCTTTCAGAAGATAAAAAATCTGAAGTAAAGAATGATGGAGAATGTCTCTTGAATGAGAAAAGAAGTGAATTATTGCAGCAGAAAGAATTTAGTAATACATTGATGTTTGAAGCTGTGACAACACATGAAAAATTTCTTGTGAAAGGAGATGAAATTCAGTCTAAAGAACTGATATGTGAGGCAACAGTTGAGACTGTTGAAACTTGTAATTTTCAAACTAATAATTTAAGTATAAATGCAGGAGTCATAAGTAATGATGAAGTACTTACGAAATGTCACAGAGAACTTGAGTTGCTTGAGTATTTGCTGGGAAATTCAGAGTATGACAGTGTGATTGCAGAGGAAGGAGTTCACTACAGTGGACAAGAGGAGAAAGACATCATTAGAGCAAATGATGTGGAGGGGAGACTAGCTGATAGTCTTGAGAGTACTTTAGAGAATTCTTTAAAGAGGTTGAATCAACATACTGATGTGCTGATAGAAGAGGAGAAATCGGAGCAACATACTGAAGTGTTGCCAGAAGGAGAAGAGGCACTGCGGCCTTATGTTTTTTATTTTAATAATTGTTTTGTGAGTGCAGGTTTAGTTGCAGATGCTGGAAGAAATTTGGCATAGATGAGAAGCCAAGTAAAGATGATAGAAGAGGATTTTGTAGAAGAATTTAATCCTTGGAATAGAGATGTTGAATTGTTGGAGAGAATGTCGGAAAGTCAAGATTCAATGAAGAAAGAGATAATCATGAAAGAGGGTAAGGATGAAAGGGTGGCAGTAAGAATTCGACAACTTCAAAGAGAAGAATAACAATTTGAAGAGTTAGTGGACAACAACAACAACCTGAAACAAAGAGAAAGAGGTAACAGTAAGTGGCAGAGTATGGACCAGCCCAAGGATGTGTTGGAGATGGAGATTGAAGAATTATGGCAGTTGATGACGAAATAGTCCAAGATGAGGGAAATGATAGTAGGAAGGATGATCAATCAGAACTTGAACCTGATTGACAAGGAGAGGAAGATGGAATAAAAGATAGCAGACATACAACAGAAACAAAGGTGCAGAGCATTCAGACAACTACAAGCTAAAGTTTGCAACCCTGGAGTTTTTCTATCAACATATGAATACACATGATCATGAGATCATGAATGTTTTCTACTTTGGGAGTCTGATGCAGGAGCATTCAACTCAGAAGAATCATTGTATTGTAGTAGACATAGGGGGGTCTTGTGTTTTAAGGAAGTTGGTTTCCTACATGTTAAAATCAATGTAATTACTTAGGCTTTTGAGTGATTTTAATGGGAATAGCAATTAATTAAGTATTGTGAGGTATATTTGTAAATGTTCTCGAATTTTGGAGAACATGAGAGATTTAGGATAGTTGAAAGATTCGAGAATCAGTTGTAAATCTTATATTAGGATTTGGTTTCATGATTTGTGGATTAAAGAGGATCCTTAGGGATATTGAGAAGTTTATGGATCTAAACTAGGAATTGGTTATAGAATCCTTTTGTATAAATGTAAGCCAAAAAGGCAGAGAAAAAGTTAGTCAAGTTAGTCAAGTTAGATAGTTAGCTGGTTAGCTAGTTAGAGGTTGTGAGTTAGAGGTTTGATTGTAAGCATACGGGCAGTTAGGAAAACAAGGGCCACTGATATAGAAGATCAGGCCAAGGAGAGAGTTCCTATGTAAATACTTGTTTATTAATATAAACAACTCGATTCTAAGTTTATGTGTGTGTATGGAGTAATTTAGTTATAATCTATGTGTGAACTAGAGTAAGTTCTGTGTAACAGAGGTTGTAGGTGGAGTTCGAGCAGAACACAGAGAAGAAGTGATATGAAGGATCGTATTGGATCGCTTGAATCCATTTGAAGGATCATAGTTGAGATTTAGGGGTGACAACAATTAAAGTATGCAGAATTAAGTTCAAGAGAGGGTTGTGTTGCAGAACAACTAAATACCCTAAACCCTGAAGTAAACCGAAACCACGTAAAAACGAAGTAGAGGAAGGACAAAGAAATGAGGTGTCGATGTACAGGGGTTGTTGGATCTATAAGATTAACAAATGAGGCTGAAGGCGATTGGTGGTCAAGTTTAAGTCGTGCAGCATAATGTAAAAGAAATGAATGGCGGAGATTAAATCCAAGTGCTAGCGGAAGAGAAGAGCGGTTTCTGTAAGCAGGTAGTTGTTTATCGGATGGAGAAAAAGTGGTAAGTGGTAGTTCGGGGTGGTCACCTGATTCCATTTATCGACCAACACGTAGCACTTAGGTGGAGAGAGAAAACCACTTTATCGGGCAGGTAATCCTTGTGCAAGTGGTTCGTTTGATATCACTATTAATTATTGGTTCAAATGTTCTTTGATCAGCATTGGAGGATCACCTATTAGGTTTGTTGATTGGGTGAACCAACAACCATCAGATTGAATGGTGATACCAATAGTGGAGATTGAAGCTGATAAGCCTCGGGGAAAAGCGGACCCAATATGTTATCAACACGGGGTAAGTTCATTTGAGTTCTGGTGGATGAATGGGTTTAAGTGGTGATACAATGCGACAGTCGTTGATCTGATGGAGTGAAATCAATGGTGGAGGCTGAACGCAATGAAAGAGCATTGATAAATGTGCAAAGACTGAGGAAAGGTGAAAAGTTAAGGTTTACGTGTGCTTTGTGGAGTATTTCTATTATATGAACATTATAATAGAAATAAAGCGGAGTTAAAAGTATTTTGGATTAAGTCGGGTTTAACCAAAGTCTAACCATGGTATGATTAAGACGGGCGGATAGTGAATTCAACTAGAGGGTTAAGTACTAAGGTATAAGAATTAACCAAAGTTTATAAACGTTGGGTAAAATTCCGCTAGAAAGGTTAATGAAGTTTTAGACTATTGAATAGTCAAATATAACGTTTCTACATAAAACTTAATTAAGAACATTAAACCTTGGTTTAAGAAGGTTTTCACCATGGATCAGGTGATTAATGCCTGGGACCAGTGACATGCAATTTTATTTGCATAATGTGGGTATTTTCGGCTTATGCTGGCATCAGAAAGATATAGGTTAGGGTTTCCAAACACAAATAAAGAAATAAAAGAAGCATAGAGGTCAAGTTACACGACTACAGGACGAGCACTTAGGGTTTGTACTTGGGAAAGATTGCAAGGCTGAACTCTAGGTGGAAGTAGTAGTGTTTCTCGCCCACGATTTCCAAGACCTATACACTCCTTGAAGGTATGGGAAAAGAATTTGTATAGGCTCAGTGTTAGTCAACAAGGGGTTGAGCAATGGGTGAGTTGGCTAGCAGGTTGTGTGTGAGTTGATATGTGATCGAGCGGGCCCTTCATATCTTGGATAAGTTTGGAAACTCCATGCAGTACACTTTCATAGGGAAGGACAAGAGGAAGATGGACAACATAGTGGTGTCTTTCCTCTACAATATAGACAAGAAACTCAATGAGGAAAATCCCATGGAAGAATAGGTGCAAGAAAACAATTGAATTTGAATGAATGTTTCAATAATATCCTTCAACTCAATATCTATTCTGTACATACATATTCCATGGGATCCTGTTGGCTGAGATGCTTGGTCACATTGTAAAGACAATCCATGATTGTAAAGCTCTACTCCTTCCTACCACGAAAACATCTCAGTATTTCTTTCATGTCTTACACCTCCTTAACCTAAGCAGTGTCCTTCTAATTATGGGTTCAAGTCCAATCTTTCTCTCCTATTGGCACCTTTCTCTCACAACATTTTTTTTTCACAGTTTCCACCCATGACGTTTATCTACAGTCATGTATTCTTTTGGTGGTTTTCTCAACCAACAGTTTATCTGTGGCCAAAATGGAGGATTTTTTTCTTTTTCCTAACCCTTCTTGGGAATAACTGATTCCAACTATTTTCCTGGAAATTAAGAGTCTAATCTATCACATGATAACTTCTAATATATTTCTCAAAAATAATAATACCTAAAATAATTTCTTTATTAACCAAATAAAACATCACATTCTCATAACATATTACTTTTTACCATTTACTTTTCCACATGTCCATATAAAAGTCATTAAAAATATATATATATATATTATTATAATATATAATATTATATATAAATAAATAAATAAATAATATATATTATAAAAAATAATATATTAAAATTTTATTAGTTGGAAAAAATCTTTAATTTCATGATTATTTTTTTATCAATTTATATTATCATTGATGAATATTTCATCAAATATATATATAAAATAAAATTTTAATATTAGATTTTTTTATTATATTATAATTTTATTATGCAAAAGCATTATAATTATATAGATAATTAAGTACTAAAAAACCCTTAATATTTAGATATATAATAATAAAAAATATTATTATTATTATTATTATGAAATAAAATAATAATTCAAAAATTCAACTCTTTTAACCTATAATTTTTTAAAATATTAAGTTTTGATAGTTTTAATAATAATGAATACTAAATTAAATAAACACGCATAATAAGTAAACAAATACTGAGCACACAAAGATGCGAGGATGATATGTACATTATAATATATTATGTAACTTACCAAACTTTGTGGAAAAGTCTAACGAAAGCTGGTATAAACCTTATATTATAACATGCAACCTAACATAGCTTTGCTTCTTGGAGAGAAATGGGGATGTCTTTATATTTTATTACTACAAAAACTAAGGAAGAAGACGATGCGCTGAAATGTTATGATGTATAACGATCTCTTTCATGTGAGTTCAAATTATTTTTATTGAGTTCAAAATTATTTTTATGGATTTTATTAAAATAGTATAGATGTATTAAGTATTTAGAAAGCAATTTTTTTAAGATATAGTTTAAAATTAGAAAAAATGTTTATTTAAGAGATTTAATTTTTCCAATAATTTAGTAGATTTTTATTTAAGGTATATCTATGTAAATTTTTAATATTTATATTAGGTAATTTTATTTCAATTTATTAAAAAATTGATATAGTTTTATGAACTATTCATAAAATATTTTAGTATTACCGAGGGATAGAGAATTTAGATATTTCTAAAATAAGTGGAATTTTTTTTATTTAAATTTTAAAATGTTTATAAAAAAAATTAAAATAAAATATTTATAAAAGATTTTGATTGTGAAATGAGTTATGGTTTATGGGAATGTGGTATTGAGAAGCCATTGTATTGGCCATTGATATTGTAACAAATTATATTTACAAGTTAATAACATCTATAGTAAAGTGTGGTGAATATCTATAATTAAGAATCTTGTTATATGATAAGTATTAAATTTTGTGTTCATTAATTAAATTTAAATATGGTTACACAATCATTATTTTAGTTTTTTATGGTAAAATGGATCTAAATCTACATTACTATATATATGTGATATCTATATTACTATTTTCTTTAATCTAAAAGAGTGTTCGTAATTTTATTAATAAAAACAAAATTACAATATAAAAAAATAATTTTCTATTAATTTGTATTACTATACTTTTTATATTAATTGAGCCAACATTTAAATGTTTACACTCATTTATGGACAACACAACATCTCTCCTATACTAGCCTCTATATGATTTTAAACTTTTCATTATTTTTTAATTGAGTTGACATGTAAATGTTCACCACTATGACACCTCAACTATCAGGCCCCCGAGTCATCCCCGTCACACTTAGAAGAGTCGGGTGCCCAACCTGGGCGTGTTTAACCCACAACTTAGCAGATGAGCGTGTTTAACTAACAAGATGGGTAGGCACGCACATAACCGACAAGCAGATGAGCACATTTAACTGACGAGTTGTGGTGGGCGCGTTTAACCGACAAGCTAGGGCGAGCGCACATAACCGACGAGCTGAGGGCGCCAACACGAAAATGACTGTGTTGGGTGCATGTGGGTGAGCGGGTATATAGGCAGAGGTTGTGTTTCGCGATGGACCACCGTGAACGATTGGATGGGCCGAAGTAATATTATTGCGAAGGAACACGAGTTGTGGAATAGGGCGGGTTAGCTTGGCAAGGGTAGATCCCATTCCAACAACCCTGCAAAATATATATATGGGCAGAGGCACAACTGAAGAGATCATCAATGAACTCACAACACAACACAACACATGAAACAGAGATAGGTGAATAGGCAGAGATGAGCCCGCAGTTCGGGCAAGTCTAAACGCAGCACGAGTAGGGGTGACCATAGGAGGGTGAGTTGACCCAACGTTGTTTTGGGTGAGCGCGGGCAGACAAAAGGGCGCAACAACACAGGTGGGTAGGTCTGCACGAGAATTCTACATGGCGGGTCAACGGTTGGGCCGCAAGTATGTTGTGCGGGCTGCACGATAGGGTGGGTCAAACGCCCAAGACTAGGCAGTGTTGAACGGGGTACGGCTACGGTTAGGTCATGCAATAGGTCTGATCGACTGGGAAGCGTACCCAAACTTGTAAAATGTATGAAATGGGTTGAGACTTGTCTCCCCGAAAATTGTAAAATTGCAAATTTTTATATAAAGTAGAATTCTTACATAAATAATGTGTCTTTTGCATTAATGTGATGTTGTGACTATTTAGTTAAGTAATTCCGCACTTAACTGTTTAATAATGATGAATGAAGAAGTAAGTAGGCGTAGTTTGGAAAATGTAAAGAAAACCAATGGGTTGAGTTACTTAGCAAGTGTCGCACTTAGCTCAATTTGGGAAAAAAGAATTGGGGTCATGACAGATAGTATCCGAGTAGTACAACAACAAAATGTAGAGGCCAGGTATGTATGCAGTCTGAAGTTTTTTAAAAGAAACCTTGGATACATGGTTTGGGGTTTCTTGAATTGGAAGTTCATGGAAAAACTATCCAAGCTTTGGTGGACATGGGTGCCACAGACAACTTTATGATGACAAGGTTGACAAGAGAAGTTTGGTTGTATATTGTTCCAACTAATGTGGAAGTCAAGGCAGTGAAATCGAAGTCTAAACTGTCGGGATTGGTAGATGAGGTGCCAATTCGAATTAAAGACTGGCAGGGTTGATTGGACTTCAGGACGATGGAGATGAACGAATTTTATATGATATTGGAGCAGGATTTTCTGAAGGGAAATAAGGTAATTTTTGTCTTATTTTGCCATGAGATCATGTTGATTGGAGGCTCACGAACTTGGACTTTGCCGACTCATAAGCAAAGGAATGAAGTGAAGGTGCAACATGTTTCTACACTAAGTATGAGGAAGGCGATGCAAGATTCAGATGTGGAGACATATGCGACAGTCATTAGGGGATTTGAAAGCGATGATGAAGTGGGGATGCCTATTCCAACTGAGATTTCCGATGTATTGGACAAGTATGCCAGACTTGAGGCGCTAAAGAAGAATCAGTTGTACTTGAAGAAGTCAAAGTGTATGCTTTCCCAGACCTAGATTCCATTCCTTGGACACATTGTGGGTCAAGGACACATACAGATGGAGTCGAGCAAAGTGGAGGCGATAGAGGATTGGACTGAACTAAAGAATGTCCATGATATGAGAGTGTTTTTGGGGATGACTAACTACTGATGAAAGTTTGTATAGGGGTACTCCAAAGTGACATCACCACTGACATACCTTTTGAAGAAGGAAAAGCGATGGGGATGGATGGAAAAGCGTCGAACAACATTTGAAGATTTGAAGAAGAGGATGGTTACAACATCGATACTGAAGTTACCTGACTTCGAGAGAACGTTTAAGGTGCACACAGATGCTTCATATTTTGCAATAGGAGGGGTTCTTATGCATGATGGGAATCCAGTGCAATATCAGAGTCAGAAGTTGCAGGATAGAACAACGGTATCTAGTTCATGAGAAGGAGATGACTGCGATCATCCATTGTTTGCAGTTATGGAGACATTAATTGACTGGTGAGCCTTTTGTTGTCAAGACTGACAACATTGAAATGAGTTATTTTGCAACATAACCAAAGCTGTCAGCGAAGAAAGCTCGTTGGCAAGACTTCTTCACAGAGTTTGACATGACTATTGAGTACCAATCAGGTAGAATCAATGTAGTTGCAAATGCCCTTAGTAGGAAGGGACAGCTAACCGCACTTGAGGAGGAAGAAGACCAAGCAAAACGCAGTAGGAGTCAAGTACAGATGATCGATGAGATGCAGAATAAACTTCAAGCTAGTATAGAGACTGATACTCAAGCACAAAGCATCTTGAAGCAAGTGAAGGAAGGAAAGACACAGAGGCTTTTTCTACGAGATGGGCTCTTATTCTTTGGGAACCGACTTTACATTCCCAATTCATCGGGACTTAGGAGGCACCTCTTGAAGGAGTTCCATGATTCTCCATGGGCTGGCTGCCCAGTGTAGCGTCGTTCTTGGGCATTGTTGGAGAGAGGATTCTTTTGGGAGATGATGCAGGAGGATGTAGAGGAGTATGTACATACATGCATCATTTGTCAGCAGGAAAAATTGGATAACCAGAATTAGGGGGAGTTGGTGCAGCCTTTACTAATTCAAGAGAGACCATGGATGAGTGTTTCGATGGACTTCATCACTCAGTTATCGTAGGTACATGGGTATAACGAAGTTATGGTCATGGTCGATCTTTTCTCTAAGTATGACTTCTTCATTCTGACGAAGATACCATGTGGAGCTAAGAAGACTACTGAGCTATTCTTCAAACGTGTTGTGAAGTGTTGGCGTATGCCATTGAGTGTTGTGTCCGAATGAGATCCATGATTTACAGGTAGATTTTGGACCACTTTGTTCAAGTTGGGTGGGACAGAGTTGTTGCAGAGTTCGAGTTACCATCCATAAACAAATGGGTAGACTGAATGGATTAATGAACTCTTGAAGGACACCTTGAGACATTATGTGACGGTTGATTAGAAGAATTGGTTTGAATTCTTGGATGTGCTTCAATTTAGCTACAATATGCAAAAGAGTTCCACAACTGGGTATAGTCCATTTGAGTTAGTAAATGGATAGGTGCCAGTTGCTCCACACACCGTGTTATCGAGGGGATTTATGAGGAGTCCACATGCGAAGAGATTCCTAATAGCATGGGAAGAGGCCTTGGAGTTAGCATGGGTGCACTTGCATGAAGCTACAAGGAAGATGAAGAAATGGGCAGATAAGGATAGATAGCACGCACACTTCAGTGTTGGGGATATGGTTTTTCTGAGGATCACCGAAGATCAGTTTCAGCCACCAAAAGGGACTGTGAGATCTTTGACAAGGAAGTGTGAAGGGCCATTCTGAGTAAAGAAGCGAGTTGGAAAAGTTGCCTACAAGTTGGAGCTTTCGAACCACATGTGTTTGAAACATCCTATGTTCCATATGAGTCAACTAAAGGGATTTCAACTTGATGCACATTAGCCTGAGAGGATAGAACCACCGAGAGGACCAACCATGATTATGGATAGGCCACACCTTGTTCTAGAGGAGGTTCTGGAT
Organism: Pinus taeda; assembly: GCA_000404065.3. Taxonomy (NCBI): domain Eukaryota; kingdom Viridiplantae; phylum Streptophyta; class Pinopsida; order Pinales; family Pinaceae; genus Pinus; species Pinus taeda. The sequence goes on along the minus strand of APFE030109135.1, from coordinate 88,205 downwards.
CTTTGGACTATGGGTGTTTCGAATACGACATGACGATATTTCTTTATTAAATGGAATAATTCACCGAAGGAGAGTAGCCGGGAAATGGAGGATTCACTGTGGAGATGGAAAAAAGAGATTGTTGAGTAGGATGTTGAGTTGATGGGAGTAGTCGGATTTCCAAGGACGACAATGACTTCTGGTGGGGAACATGTCAGGCCCCCGAATCATCACTATTGCACTTGGGTGGGTCGGGCGCCTAACCCGGGTGCACTTAACCGACGAGCTAGTGGATGAGTCGACAGGCGCATTTAACCAACAAGATGGGTGGGCGTGCACATAACCAAACTGACGAGCTGTGGTGGGTGCGTTTAACTGATGAGCCGGGGCGAGCGTACGTAATCGACGAGTTGAGGGTGCCAACATGAAAATGACTAAGTGTTGGGCACGTGCGGGTGATCGAGTATATAGGCGGAGGTTGTGTTTGGTGATGGGCTAACATGAATGATTGGATGGGTCAACATAATATTATTGTGAAGGAACACGATTTGTGGAATATGGTGGGTTGGCTTGACAAGGGCCAAGCCCATTCCAACAATCGGGCAGCATATATATATGGGCAGAGGCACAACCGAAGAGATCATCTACGAACTCACAACACAACGCAACACGTGAAACAAAGATATGTGAATAGGTGGAGATGATCCCGCGGGTTGGGCAAGTCTGAATGCAGCATCAGTTGGGGTGACTGCAGGTGGGCGGGTCGACCTGACGTTGTTTTGGGTGAGTGAGGGCGGACAACAGGGCGTGGTAACATAGGTGGTTGGGTCTACACAGGAATTCTACATGATGGGTCAACAATTGGGCCATGGGTAGGCTGTGCGGACCACATGCCAGGGTGGGCCAAGCACTCAGGGTTGGGTGGTGCTGAACGGGGTGGAATGGCGGTTGGGTCATACAGGAGGGTTGACCAACCGGGCAACACATCCAAACTTGTAAACTGTATGAAACAGGTTGAAACTTATCTCCCCGAAAAATTGTAAAATTGCATATTTTTATATAAAGTTGAATTATTACAGAAATAATGTGTCTCTTACATTAATGTGATATTATGACTGTTTTAGTTAAATAATTTTGCACTTAACTGTTAAATAATGATGAACGAAGAAGTAAGTAGGTGTAGTCCGGAAAAAGTAAAGAAAAATAATGGGTTGAGTCATTTAGTTGGTGTCGCGCATAGCTCAATTCGGGAAAAAATAATTGGGGTCGTGACATCACGCATACTGAGTAATAAAGTGTATCTTTT